>JAQPPZ010013384.1:0-59719 GCA_028583015.1 Wollemia nobilis
AGACACCAAAACAGCACCAATCCGATTATGTGACTGCAAACACCGATCGCTTTGACAAACACAGCCCCCGGGGCAGCCCTCGAGAGGTCAAACAGTGGTCTTAACCACTTTCATAGCAATTTTGTGAGGTCAAGAAGCAATTTGGCACACTTAGACACTTTGCCTAGTAATCGTCTCACCCAGGGACGATTGCTAACTTGAAATCGTCTCACCCAGGGACGATTTCTGAAATCGTCTCCGATAAGGACGATTTCCAAGTTTAACGGGCAAAAAGACAAATGAGGCCAAGTGGCAGCCCAGAACAGTCAGTTGATGACTCCTGCCTCGCACGCGTGTGTGAGTGGACAAATAGGCCGTTTGAGGACTGTCACAAGGGCAGTTATGAAAGCCCAAGTCAATGGAGGACTCCCCTCCCTCATGGGAAGACAAGATTGCCACATGGCGCCTATGACCAACACATGGCATTTGTGCTTCCCTCCCAAAAGAGACCCCATGGGTCTATAAAAGGTGGGACTTTTCTCACCCAAAATATACAGGTTGAAGGAGTTTTCAAGCAACGAAGTGTCTGCCGAGTTGAAGACCCACTTGCATCCCTTTTGGTTCACCTTCCCACATCCACCAATCTCTTTTGCAAGGGAGGTTGTTGGGTGGCTTTTGGAAGCTTGAACCTGACCCAAATCCAACACATGGACACCTGAACCAACCAATTCGCCGACCCCCCAATCCTAAGAGGTTTTGGGCCCATCCCTAGTGGATTGGCACCGGAATCAAGTGCCAACGGTGGGAGGCCCACTTGGGCATCCCCGCACTTTTCTTAAGTTTTATTTCAGAAGCATTCTAGTTTATTTTCTCATGCTGCATATTGTGTTTCCTGTTTGGTGAATTCATAGCTGCAATTTCGTAACCTTTGATCAGATTCTAGTATGTTTTGTGTCGTTTTGTAGTTTCACTAACTTGCAGGAGGCGATATCAAATTCCCGAGGGTAGAGGCCAAATTGGGAGAATCCGACCATCTGGGTCGTCCCAAAATGGCCCCAATTACATAACCCCTCTGTCTCCAGGTGTTTTGGAGACCTCAGGAGTTGACATTGGAGCGTGTCAGTTCGGCTTCCCCAACACAGAAGAAATCGTCCCACCCAGGGATGATTTACAGTCAGAAATCGTCCCACCCAGGGACGATTTACGTCAGAAATCGTCCTACCCGGGGACGATTTCTCGGTTGAAAGCAGATTGGCCGATTGTCTCAGGTGGCAATGGCCTCGTTGGTAACATTTTCTCGTCTTCCGGCAAGTTTTCAGTGCTGTTTAGAATCATTTTGTTTACTGTTTTAAATAAATGTTTGCATGCATATTTCGTTAATTTTAAAGAACAAACACCTTTCACTTGCAGCAAGTGCTACTGACATCTTGGTTGTTTCTTTGTTCGCAGGAGAAGCAACGGAGGTGAAGAACTCATCGACATCAGCGACGGCATCATCTTGGCCCGCCCATTGCAATCGTGGGCACGCGGAAAGAGGAACATTGAGTGATTGTAATCGAATTCTTTTAACGCTCCTAGCCCCCGAAAAGGGAGGAGACGTCATTGTAACAGAGATCAAGGGATATTAATGAAAGGGCTGTGTTTTCTCCATTTGCTTGTGTCTCTTCCAATGCGTTTCTTTTCCATTTCATGCACTTTACGTTTCTAGGACTTAAGCGCATTTGATTTTGGTTATATCGCAATTAGTGTTTCCTTTGCCCGGAATCTCGTGCTTTCAGTGGCGATCACGGTGGGACCTGTTCCCTATTTTTAAGATCACAGAAAACTAATCGGGTTTTTGTGTTTTGTGTTTTACAGGTACATTTTTTTTGCAGACTGTTAATCGTCTCTGACTGTTACGATTACTTTACTGGAAATCGTCCCACCCTGAGACGATTTTAAAATCGTCTCTGCCAGGGACGATTTATGTTCGTAAATCGTCTCACCAGGGGACGATTTTCTGTCTGCAGATTTTCAGAGCAGAAATTCAGAGGCAACTGGAGCAGGCAGAGAAGAGGTAGGGATTTTATCATCTCTCGTTAAATTTTCTGTTTCTATTTTCTGTTTCTTTGACTGTTTTCATTTTATCCTGCATACTTAGGGAAAATCATTCATGCTTGTTTCATTTTCGCTAAATAAAATGAACCTCACACACTCCACGTAACAATTTTAAACCAAGGAGCTGGTCGTAAGACCCCAGCCCTTTATCAAGACCATTGGTGGATTTCATCACCACCTTGGCTTGATTTGCATCCATTTCCCGATTGTCAACTGTTGTTAGGCGTAAATCCTGACGAAGACAGACCGAGTGTCGCTGGGGTGATTCCCATGCGCGCGAGGATAAGTTTTCTATGGTAGGTGCCATTAACAGGACAATCCCCCTTCCGTACCGCCTACGTACCATGTACCTTCTGCTCTCACGTACCTATAGTCTCCCTCTCGTAAGGGCGGGTATATAGAGAGGTTGGTATATCGGCCTAGGTTGGTATATTGAAGGGGCTACCATTTTGGGAGTTATATGAGCCGTCATAATGCATTTAAACGATCTTCAAAACCAAAACAAAACAAAACACCAAAATGCACTAAACCAGCTTAGGGCACACCAATAATCCTTAAAAGAGATAATCACGGTTTTGTGAATGTGTGTGCTTAATTCTACTTAGTGTAGACAAAAAAAAATCATAAACGAGATAAAAATTTATTTAGATAGCATAGAAGCACCGCAATGGTGTACACCCGCAGATCAAGCCCAATCAAGGGCGAAGCTCCGGAAGGTACACAAAAAGTAGGCACAAGTCGCCTTCACTTCGAGTCCCGAGGATTTGGTCATACCGCCTTATAGGTCTAACCTACAAAAGAATCCAATTCAGAATCCTCGGTGGGGTATGCCTATTCAAAGCAGCCCCTTTCGGGAAGATGCCTTACATGTAGACCTTGACATAAATAGAGAATCACCTCTTGAAGTTAGGCATGAGTGGCCACCGCGCGATGAAGCGCTAGACAGGCACACCGTCCATTTGGAGGGGCAACGTGGATATGGCGTCCCTTCTTTACCTATCATCAGAACAGAGAGACCAAATCCGGAGCGCAGGGCTCCTTACATAGGGCGACCTAACTCCGCCCACCCCCTTTACACCCATGAAAGGGAGTACGAGGAAAGCCATCGCATTCCTCGAGGGCAACAAACAACGCGGGAACCTTGCATTTCCGCACCAGTAGGATATCATGATCACCCCTTGAGGCCAGAACCTCGAGCACATACCGCTTACCTCGACGGAGGGAAGCGACCCATTGAAACCTTAGACCAGCAAACTCGAGGTAAACACATAGGAGAAACATTCGAACCTCCTGAGAAAAATAGGGTAGACCAAATTGACCCAGCTATCGCCAGATATACCACCCATCAAGCCCAAACCATGCGGCTTAAACCAAGTTATCAGGAAATAGAGTACCGACACCGCTTGGATAGAGAACGCATGCAACGCGAAGCGGATGAGTTACGCTATGAAATACCTGAGAGGGGGCCAACCCCTCGCATCCAAAGAGCTGAACAATATGAGAGGCGTAATCCGTTGGTGCAGGACAGGTCTCCACGACCTCGTCAAGCTCTGCCTCCAAGACCTCATAGATTCGAGAGGGAGGCAACTCCCCGAAACAATGATGGGTACCTTCAAGCAAGAGCTTGATCAGGGTCATAGGTTTCGCCTAGAGACTCCTCAAGAATTTTACGAGGAGTATGAACCAGAAGAGGAATATGTTGAAACTCCCCATCAAGGCAGGAGGGATGCCATTCGGCCACCCCTCCATAGGCCTCCAGTTTATCGTAACTTGCAACAAGAGCGAACAAGAGAGGAAGAAATAAAATCTTCCGATGCATACCAAGCGCTATTGGAGCGTTTGGAGTCTGTGGAGACAAAAGTTGCTGGGCATCAAAAACCCACATTACGTCTACTCCGCAGTAATCCGGTGCATCCCTCGGTGCCTACACCTCTTTACCCCGAACACTTCAAGTTGCCTCAATTGGCAGTTTTTAAAGGTGAAGAGGACGCACAGGAACACGTTACACGATTTCTAAGCCAATGCTTCGGCATCCAAGATAATGACGCATTGTTGCTTAGAACATTCATAACCACATTCGCAGGCCCTGCCTCGGATTGGTTCACACAACTGCCCAAACACAACATAAGCAATTTAGATCAATTAGTAGACGCGTTTCTTGAACGCTTTGCCTTCAACACAAGGAAGAAGGCATCACTAAGTGATTTAGCGAGCCTCAAGCAATTTGAAGAGGAAACAATGGCAGCGTACGGGAATCGATGGAGAGCTTTGCTTTCTAGGTTACCCTACCGTCCTCCTATGTCTGATCTCACGCAGATGTTCGCAAAAAGTTGCTTAAAATCAATCTCTGGTCTATTGTTGCTGCGACAATACGACAGCTTAGAAGAAGCTTTGGCGCAAGCCGAGTCATAGAAGAGATTAAGATAGGCGAAGGCGCAATTGCCAAGCCTAAGAAGAAAGAGTGGAATAAAACCACTAAAACTGGGACAACGCAACCACAACACGCTGCAGTCAACCAAGTTGCGATAAATGTTCCCGCGCCTGTGCAAGAAACGCAGCCTCAAAAGGCTAACTACCAAGGCAGTGCCTCCTGCTTATGAAAGAGATAATAGAAGACAGGAGCAGAATTACCCGCGTCGCCCTAGGCAAAATTTCACCCCATATGCGGAGTCTAGGGACTCTAGTCACTCTGCCGGAAATCCAAATTATAGACCCTAACATTCCCAAGCCTAGGGGGTACAGAGAGGAATTGTATTGTAGATTCCATAGGCGCAGAGGACATGACTTGAATGGGTGCTGGAAATTCAAAGACCTAGTCCAGGATTTGATCGACAATAGAACATTGGTTGTGGACAACCCCATCGCACCAAACAACCAACAAATGGGGGTATTCAAGGACCCCTTGCCAGCCCACGAGGCACAGACAAAACCACTCCAGATTAACGAGGTGCGACAAGATCTTCCCACACAGGGATTTGTGGGAATGATTAGCATAGTAACAAGGAACAGAAGGTACCCGACAGCTGCCCCTGAGGTAGCTACGAGGGAAGTTTCGGCAACATCGCATCCTCAACAACGCCCAACGCAGTTACCTCCGCCTAGACCTGAGGTCACGATACGAACCAAACTCACGCAGAGTTTGCGGACCACGTCGGCTAGGCTGTCCATCTACGAGCTTATTCAACAATCAGCTCCCCATAGAGAAGCTCTTATGGACATTTTAAAAGCCATTGAATTACAACCCCACGAGGCAAATTCTTTCAACGCCTTCGTGGGACATGTGAAACAATGTACGGAGCCGGTCATCACATTCTGAGAAGATGAGGTCAAAACGATATCAAATGACATGGCAGATCCACCCCCGCACGTTATCGCGTGGGTCAACGGGATTCCGTACAAGAGAGTGCTGATAGATACTGGCTCGTCTAGTAACATCATAACCACTACAGCCTTAAAGCATTTGAAGCTGCCAGCCTCTCACATCACAGCCTCCACGTACACACTGCGAGCTTTTAATGATGCAATATGCTCGACAGTCGGCACAGTCATTCTGCCAGTCCAGGTAGGACAAAAGTCAATACCTACACTGTGCCATGTGCTGGAAGGTGAAATGGCTTATAATATACTACTAGGGCGGCCTTGGATCAGGGACATGAAGTGTGTCCCTTCGATCGCCCACCAGTGCTTAAAGTATGCTTATGAAGGGGAAATACATGTAGTCCCAATGGACTTAGAGCCCTTCAAGTATTGCAATGCGGTACAATTCATACCTCAATCGACCCTCCCTTCAACGCATTTGGATTTCCAATTAAATCCATCTAAACAAGGTCCAATACCGCAAGCACCACTGGTGGCCAACAAGGCAAAATCCCAGCCAGGTGAGACTTCATCATCGGCTCCTTCATCATCAACGCCACCTATCATGGCCCAACAGAAGGACAAGGGAAAACAAATCATGGAAGAGGTTAAGCCTCTAGAAGAAAGGTTGCCCACAATCTCAACGATATCAACAGAGGAAACACCCAACACAACAAAACCAAGACTCCCGAACAACCAAACATGGAATGGACTCGGGAAGGACTACCGTTTCCTCCCACCCAATCATCAACAATCACTGTTGAAATGGCCGATACGGGCCTGGGGGAGTACTTAGTGCAAAACATTGTGGCAACCCCCACATTGGAGTCGGTACAGGACATGGGAAGACCTCGCCTTCCCATAGGGACAATTGTTCCTCTAGGCTACCCACCGAACCAGACAAATTTTGTGTATGGGGGCCTTGATCATGGTCTTGAACCATGCCAACAAAAGGAAACAGACGAAGAGCCTTTTGTTGAAAACATCAATTATCTGTCAAACCCGGAATTTGCCCTAAAATATCTAGGCCAATGCAATTGGCATGGATACGGGCTAGGCGAGATATGAGCAAGGGATGCGGATCCTTTGCCAACCAAGATATCAGATGCCATATGACAAGTCAGGGGTAGGGTTCAACCATCCCCTGCCATTAGACATCTTGGTTGAAAATATGCAAGGCCTAGAAATAGGCAACAAGGGGGGATTGGCACTAGACCCTTATGCCAATCCAAATACAGAATACACATTGGGAGACTACCTCCCATGGTCAACAAACACCCCTAGAAACAACAATAATCCCTCTCCTTTGCTAGAGAGAGGTGAAAGTTCGGATAGTAATCCTCAAAGAGAACATCAATGGCTGTCGGACATCTTTCTGAAGCTGTTCCCCTTAGAGGTTCCAGATGAAACAACACAGTCTCAAGAGAATCAGGTCCCTCCACCAAGAGTGGAACAACCGCAATGGGACCAGATTAATTCACTGGAACAAGAAGAGTCCTCAACGTCGCAAGCAACAGATGCTGAAGAGGATGAACAATTTTGGATCTATGAAAGCGATTCAGAAGATGAAACTAAAATGGACTATCTCAGACATGCACGACGACATCACCGCGCTCTAACTCATGAAGATCTAATGGGACAGATGGGCATACTGCTAGGGCATGAATGGCATGTAGACCCAGAGAGGTGGGACCAAGTGTTGGATCCATGGCTCCAAATTCAAGATGAGCATCGTCCACCTCGAGATCCCATCATGACAGCAGTGCCGAGGGAAGACCCTGCCCTCCTTTTCGCAAAATTTGCACCTAGGGAAGATCCATTCGTGCCCGTACCTCCAGAGCCAGATCCAGAGTGCAAAGACCATCAAGCTGGGGGTACCTCTATCCCTTGAAGAACCATAATCCAAACCAAAAAGCTCCAAGGATTATCGCAATCACTTGGTCACCCAAAAAGCTCCAAGGATTATCGCAATCACTTGGTCACCCAAAAGCTCCAAGGATTATCGCAATCACTTGGTCACCCAAAAAGCTCCAAGGATTATCGCAATCTCTTGGTCACCCAAAAAGCTCCAAGGATTATCGCAATCACTTGGTCACCCAAAAAGCTCCAAGGATTATCGCAATCTCTTGGTCAACCAAAAAGCTCCAAGGATTATCACAAATTCTTGGTCACCCAAAAAGCTCCAAGGATTATCGCAATCACTTGGTCAAAACCCAAAAAGCTCCAAGGATTATCGCAATCACTTGGTCAAACCAAAAAGCTCCAAGGATTATCACAATCACTTGGTCAAAAATCAAAATAATCAAAAACAACAAATATTTGCATCTCAATTCTAGGCATACTCAAATTCATCAAAAAATTCATATTCTCGCACCTCATCTTCAAATTCACCAAAAACAATCCATCAAAAATACAAAAATATATAGCTGCATTAAGCATTGCATCCATACATTGCATATTTGTAGTCATACAGGTCAAAGGCACCATAGGCTGCAATTGCTCTGATAGTCCATCTTGTTCGACATTGTCTCATGTTACAAAAACAACAAAAACACCATGCATAACTTTTACCACACTAGAGTCAGTGGTCTAGTAATGTACCAAGAGTTTCAGTGATTCAGTCATCATTTTCCTCTTTAGCCATGTAATGTATCAAGTCGAACAGATTTTACGAAGGTAGAGTCATACTTGAAATACACCTTGTTACGTAACATCCCAACACAAATCAAAACACTAAAAAATTCCCAAATTGTGTGAACGAAAGATGAAACCTGCAAAATAATCTAGGTCACCACAAGCGAAACGGTTATCTTGCTCATCCCCCGTGCGAATGACCCCTAGAATGTTGAGAGTTGGCAAAAGGACAAGCATCCTCCCTACCCAATTCCCTAAGAATCCCTAAAGTTCTCAATAGTTGCAAAACACAAAAAATTTGCAAAATGTCAAAAATCAAATACTTGACAAACTACAGTGCACACATCAAAAGGCACAAACAATAGTGATTTTCATCACTCCATATCCCCAATCCCTTGCTCGAAAGAAAAACAAATCAAAATAAACAGTGATCTCATCACTACAATGAGCAAGTATCCCAATACAATTGAAGAAAAGAAGGGAGTTGAACTTGAATCCCTGGAACTCTCAGCATTCTATAGGTCATAAGGCAAGCTTTAGTACCAATTTGGTTGATAGCCTATCGGTAACAGAAGTAAACCTCCCGCATGACGATATATCTGTCACATTAACTTGCGTACAGATCAATGTTTGCATGTGGATGAGCTAGCTTATGGCATCCTGGATTACACCGCAGATTAATCTTAGTACATACAACAAAGGAATTCGTGGAGCTAATTAGGTGATCCTCAGTACAGGTTCGGTTGAAAGCCCATCTGGCACTGGCGGTATCCTAACAAATACCACTATAATGAACTCAATTGCACACACAAGGATGTGAAATAACTTGGTCAAAAACAAGTCCGATTCATACCTTGTTCAAAAAGTCTTGTAAGATAAAGTACAGTCATGGCTAGTGAGTTAAAACCGATTGAGTCTCAGAAAACCTTAGCTACATTTCTAAACCAAACTGCGCTACTTTTCATCCTTACAATACCATCAAAAAATACAAAAAAGAAAAACACATGTATACATACAAATCATACATCACAAAAACCCCCAAAAACAAAATAACAAAGTTCTAAACAGTCTATGGTGCCATAGCCAAACATCACAAACCCCATTCATCCATTTCATATCGGCATATCACATATAAATCAAAACCATTTGCATTCATCATAGCATATGCATCCATCAAAATAAATCAACATGCATACATCCATATTCATCAACCATCATGCACAAACACAATCAAATAAAAATCAACAAAAACAACAAAAACAACAAATAAATGCAACACAAAAACAAAAACAATAAACATTGCCGGACACAAGTGCTCTTGCACTTAACCTCTTGGCATAGAAAATTGATGTCGGGGTCTACATTGTCACTATCCTACTCCCTAAGAAGGCTACCATAGCCGGACCGCTCCACGGGAAGACGGATTTTTGACAATTTCATCCCCAAATGACGTCACAAAGGGTCATCAACCCACTCCCTCAAAAACAATAAGAAAATCAACAACAAACAAAAACAATAAACATTGCCGGACACAAGTGCTCTTGCACTTAACCTCTTGGCATAGAAAATTGATATCGGGGTCTACAAATTATCACTATCCTACTCCCTAAGAAGGCTACCATAGCCGGACCGCTCCACGGAGGACGGATTTTCACAATTTAATCCCCAAATGGTGTCACAAAAAAAACAAAAACAAGAAAAAATGCAACAAAAACAAAAGCAATAAGCATTGCCGGACACAAGTGCTCTCGCACTTAACCTCTTGGCAAAGAAAATCGATGTCGAGGTCCAAATTATCGCTCTCCTACTTCCCCAAGAAGGCTACAATAGCCGGACCGCTCCACGGGAAGTTAGGTTTTCGATGATTTCACCCCATTCAGGCATCACCAAAAGGGTTAACACCCACCAAAAATAGGTCCAAATGTTGGAAAAATTGCACACGCTTAACGGTAAACCCTCTAAAGGCACCCTTGCACAAGTCATCTTGGGTCAAGCGACTCGTCGCTTCTCTCACGAAGGTCATTCCCTCATCGATTCGTCGCTTGAGGGGGTAGTCACACTTAGTCACCAACCAACAATCACACACCCAATTAAGGAAAATGACATGCATTCAAAGAATCATTGACAAAGACAATCACGCTCCTGCTTGGGGCAATAAACAAGCAACAATCAAATCAATCAAACACTTGGCATTTCGTGAATCATGAACACAAGGTCCCCCTGAGGATAAAAATGCCCTTTGCCTGTTCATGACTGATCAACGTCTAAGTTCAAGTCACACCTCACCAAAACAGGTTAATACTTGAAATCAAATTCCTTAGCTCGTCGAAGCAAGGATTCAAGAATGCATGCCCTTTCCATACTTGGGGCATCAAAAGTTGGTTAGGTTACCAAGAAACCCTAATCATTAGTGCTTTGGTTATCTATTTTTGCTCAGCACTGCGTCACCCGCAGCGCTTCCCAAAAAGGGGCATCTGTAGACACCAAAACAGCACCAATCCGATTATGTGACTGCAAACACTGATCGCTTTGACAAACACAGACCCCCAGGGCAGCCCTCAGAGGTCAAACAGTGGTCTTAACCACTTTCATAGCAATTTTGTGAGGTCAAGAAGCAATTTGGCACACTTAGACACTTTGCCTAGTAATCGTCTCACCCAGGGACGATTGCTAACTTGAAATCGTCTCACCCAGGGACGATTTCTGAAATCGTCCCTAGGTGGGACGATTTCCAAGTTTAACGGGCAAAAAGACAAATGAGGCCAAGTGGCAGCCCAGAACAGTCAATTGATGACTCCTGCCTCGCACGCGTGTGTGAGTGGACAAATAGGCCGTTTGAGGACCGTCACAAGGGCAGTTATGAAAGCCCAAGTCAATGGAGGACTCCCCTCCCTCATGGGAAGACAAGACTGCCACATGGCGCCTATGACCAACACATGGCATTTGTGCTTCCCTCCCAAAAGAGACCCCATGGGTCTATAAAAGGTGGGACTTTTCTCACCCAAAATATACAAGGTTGAAGGAGTTTTCAAGCAACGAAGTGCTTGCCGAGTTGAAGACCCACTTGCATCCCTTTTGGTTCACCTTCCCACATCCACCAATCTCTTTTGCAAGGGAGGTTGTTGGGTGGCTTTTGGAAGCTTGAACCTGACCCAAATCCAACACATGGACACCTGAACCAACCAATTCGCCAACCCCCCAATCCTAAGAGGTTTTGGGCCCATCCCTAGTGGATTGGCGCCGGAATCAAGTGCCAACGGTGGGAGGCCCACTTGGGCATCCCCGCACTTTTCTTAAGTTTTATTTCAGAAGCATTCTAGTTTATTTTCTCATGCTGCATATTGTGTTTTCTGTTTGGTGAATTCATAGCTGCAATTTCGTAACCTTTGATCGGATTCTAGTATGTTTTGTGTCGTTTTGTAGTTTCACTAACTTGCAGGAGGCGATATCAAATTCCCGAGGGTAGAGGCCAAATTGGGAGAATCCGACCATCTGGGTCGTCCCAAAATGGCCCCAATTACATAACCCCTCTGTCTGCAGGTGTTTTGGAGACCTCGGGAGTCGACATTGGAGCGTGTCAGTTCGGCTTCCCCAACACAGAAGAAATCGTCCCACCCAGGGACGATTTACGATCAAAAATCGTCCTACCCAGGGACGATTTCCAGTTGAAAGCAGATTGGCCGATTGTCTCGGTGGCAATGGCCTGTTGGTAACATTTTCTCGTCTTCCGGCAAGTTTTCGAGCTGTTTAGAATCATTTTGTTTACTTGTTTTAGATAAATGTTTGCATGCATATTTCGATGATTTTAAAGAACGAACACCTTTCACTTGCAGCAGGTGCTACCGACATCTTGGTTGTTTCTTTGTTCGCAGGAGAAGCAGCGGAGGTGAAGAACTCATCGACATCAGCGACGGCATCATCTTGGCCCGCCCATTGCAATCGTGGGCACGCGGAAAGAGGAACATTGAGTGATTGTAATCGAATTCTTTTAACGCTCCTAGCCCCCGAAAAGGGAGGAGACGTCATTGTAATAGAGATCAAGGGATATTAATGAAAGGGCTGTGTTTTCTCCATTTGCTTGTGTCTCTTCCAATGCGTTTCTTTTCCATTTCATGCACTTTACGTTTCTAGGACTTAAGCGCATTTGATTTTGGTTATATCGCAATTAGTGTTTCCTTTGCCCGGAATCTCGTGCTTTCAATTACCTCTACATAAATAGTTGCAAGGTAAATTTTTTTTTCATAAATTAGTCAAGAATTGATGGCCTCCTCTTAAGTACATCAACCTTGTAAATATCCATGGGTGAGTGTGTGTTCTATGTATTTTCTAAATATAGGTGGATGAATCAATTGCCACTTCAATGTCACATAACCAATGGTTTTAATATCAAATTAGGATTTAAAAAGTATATTTTTAAATTGGATCCACCCTTCTCAAACAAGAAATATAATTTTTAAATTGGATTCACCCTTCTCAAACATGCAATAATATTTAGGTGAAGAATGAAGAATAGAACATAATTAATATATTTAATATATTTTTTAATTTGAAATATTTAAAATTGAAATGATATTTTTTATAAAAGGATATTAAAGTTTATGAGAGATCTAAATATTAAAAAAATAAGGTTCATTGCTTCAAATTTTCAATGGAGCTTTACAAGACATATTTAGATGTTGTAAAGGTTGTTTAGAGTGGTAATATAAAATAAAATTCCTAATAACAAGGTAAAGCATTTTTTTAAATAAGTTTAATGAGTTAACATAGGTTTTTATGAGGGGTTCTAGTCCTCTCATATTAAGTAGGGTTTGAACCTTGAACCTCTTAAAGAGAGGTCAAATCCCTTATCACTGATAGGATTCTCCTTACTTAGAGTAAAATTTTACCAAGTGAAATAGGGTATAATGGTAGCTTTATAAATTTGAAACCATACCCACAAAAATAAAATAATGAAGACCAACTCTTATCTAAAAATAAAGAAAAACTATATATTCATTAAATAACATTTAAATGTTTAAAATAATTTTTTGATGACTTGAAGATTTTTAGAATCCTAATTACAAATAAGCCAATTATATTTTTATTACATTGACGTAAATAAATAAGTATTTGAAAACACTAAGTGGTGATCATTCTTTAAATGGTTGCATGGAAAAACACAAGATGTTTACCCAAATAACAATGAAATTAGAGTGGATAGAGTTTGTAAAATTATGAATGATTAAGCTTATAAAAAATCTACAAATCCAAAAATATCTTTATAAAATATAGTGTAATATAAATATGATCTCTTATAATTTTAAATGTCTTACTCATACCAATTATTTATATAACAATAAAATATATTTTATTTATAATACATTAAAATTTAAATTTTTTTTAAATTTTTATTTAAATAATTTTATTAAAATGAAATTAAATTTTAATTATAATTTAAATTTATTATTACTTAAAATAAACGTCTATTGACCCTTGAATAAGTAATCGATCATGTTTCTAACCCTATTATACATATAATTTGTAATTATATCCCTCAAATAAGGGAAGACCAGGATAAATTAATTTGAAATATTAAAATGGCCAAAATTTACACGTGTAAAATACACCATAGCAAACATTTGTTGGAGAAGACTAATCTTATAGCAAAACACACCTATCATGAGGGTTCACACATATTTTAAATTTTAAATTCCAAATTTTTTAATGAATGGTTATTTTAAAATCACATTTTAGAAATCACTAACTTATCCTAATAATAACGATTAATACATAAATTAACTTATTTTAATAGTGGATAAAAAAAACTACATCACACATGTACCACGACCATCAACATCAAACTAGAAACATTTTACAATCAGAAAGGTCTTAAGGAAGGGAAATCGTGGCAGACAAAATCTATTAGAAACATTTTACAACCAGAAAGGTCTTAAGGAAGAGGACTCGTGGCAGACAAAACCTTATCCGTTTGAAGTCGGTGATTCTCTCCATCCATCACAACGCTCCTCAACCCAACCTAAGCATGAGTAATTGAAAAAGAAGGACGGGACTAGCCAAAAATGTCGGTGACTGTCCAAAGCCCCCAACCATCCTTAGGCACAGGGGCAGATTGCGGTGTGATCACAGGCGCAAAATGTTGGAAGGTATACAGATCCGACTGCTGTAGTGACCCTTCATAGTTACAATATCTGCTCCGAGGAAGCTGGCATCATGCACAATCAATCAAAACCTGCAAATGATCAAACTCCGTAGCCACCCTTTTAACCTGATCACAGATTTGAAACCACATATCATGAAAAGCTTCGAATTTTTCACCAAACACGGATCAACTTGCTTGAAAATAATTTTGTTTCTAAATTTCTAATGTAAAACAGACTTTAAGATTTGCCACACTTCAATTCAAACAATTTAGACTCAATTAAAATTTTATAATTAAACCATTATAATTCAAATCATGGTATTTTACTTAAAATTTTCTATATGGATCAACTTAAGAAGCTATCATTAAATTGCAATTTCCTCTATCTGTTAAGAAATGCACCGACAGGAGAATATGCATGTCAACGTGAAAATATGCTTTCCTTTAACTTCATGAAAATTTCATTTACACTAGCACTCTCGTTTGTTGAGTGCGTCTTCTGATCAGCACCTGGATGGCCTTAACTTAGAAACATCTCACCATCTTCAACAAAGAGTAGATCACAGTTGCCCTGCTCGTTTATACCATCGTAATCCCACCAATTTTGCGGTAGAAGCTGTTGTTCGGCCTCTCTCTCCATCAGAACATATTCAAAGTAGCCTTTGTCAGGATTATTATAAGCAGAGAAACGATTGTTTGAATCAGCATCCACAAAATACGAGTATGGGCTTCTAGAAATTCCTAATTCCTCGCCGCTAGCTCCCAATAGGTAGTCCAGCTCTACATTATAACTATTGTACTCTATCCATTCTCTTTCGTATCCTCACTGATCGTAGACTCTGCTTCTGCATGCAGCAAGGAAAAATCTGTTGGGAAAGTGCAGCCATATATAGGCCAACCGAAAAGATTTGCGTAAAAGACGGATGAAACACAAGGTTACTAAGTCAAATTATAAAAAAAGAAAAATTCCCCCATTGGTCATATTTCCTTTGTTTTCCAAAGCCAGGCTGAATTGTGGGAGAAAAAGCACACGAGATAACTTTGACAGTTGCCGCCTAGTACCTGGCGTGTCAGTCAATTTAAAGGGAAATGGGCACTTAAAAGGACTTTCACTTGTTCAAGTTTGTACCACAAGGGAAGGAAGCAGAAGCCTGGCTTTCTGTCAAATGTCAAAAGAGTGACGACCTTGGGTTTGCGTTTCCACTGCGATTTGCCTTCTCCTAATGGGCACTCAACATTCGTTTTTATATATAGCCTTAGCCTTTTCCACACACCATGCATTTTCACTTCCATTCCCTCACCCTCGTCCTTCCTATTGTATTAAGAATGTGAATGTGAACGTATACAAAAGCACAAGGAAAAGAAAATCACAACCAAACAATAGGGCACGACACGACAGACACAAATAAAACAACACATAAGAACGTAAATGTGGACGTATACAAGAGCGATCCCGAAAGTAGACAAGATTGATTGCTGGATACGATGTGACCCTCGCTTTGGAAACCGGGCTATGTAAACATCACAAAGATAAGCATTTCAATTTCGTCGGACGCTGGGAAAGCAACGAGACGGAGATGGACTTAAATTGCAATACTCGTTCCATGTGGTCCGTACAAACAGGCGAGAGGCATGTTTTGTTTGCAGTTTTGTTGCAGCCCACGATGAGTTGGGCAAAGGTATAATCTGGTCGGGAGATTTTCCGGTGGTTGAAGACGTCGGTCCAAGCGAAATTGGATGTATCGACACACGTTTGTCAACAAGGTGCACAAAGTTTTCTGCCTCGGTTGGTACGTCGCGAAGGACTATTGTCCTCGATGTAGATTGTTTTAGAATAATCCGTACTATTCCCCTGATTACTATTTGGAAATAATTGATGTAAAAGTCTTATATTTTATATTTTTCAATAGTTTTACCGATTATTTTGGATTTATTACGAATAGTCTTTATCCATTACTATATATAAGCCAAGTTGGGAAAGTGTTCTCATTCAGGCACTCCAGGATCTGGACATCCATTTCAGAAAACTAAAGACAAGAACCAAATTGATGTGCATGAGTAAGAGGTATCTACAAAAGGACAACATTTATATGTGACACAATTTACTAATGCGATGACACTTATGTGATGGCATGTATTGAATGACATGCACTAGATGATAAATAACTTCCATGAAGGTAGTTTTCCTTAGATGGAAACTTCCCCTTGATGTTAGTTTTCTTTAGATGAAAACATTCCCTTGATTGCAATTTTTCTCAAACAATAGCTTTTCCTTGACAACAATTTTTCTTTGGATGACAATTTTCCTTTGATGCTAGTTTACCTTAGATGATCGCTTATTCACCAATGATAACATGCAATGACATGTCACTCTATTAAACAACAATAATAATAGCAATGAGTAAAAAAAAAATCAATCAAATCATACTACCAATTCAAGCAACAATAACACACAACACACAACACAAAGAAATTCAAAGGAAGATGGAAATATTTTTTTATTTATTATTGTAGTTCACAATTACATCACCCAACAAAAACATATTCTAGTGCAAGTCAACTCAATTTATTACCCCTCTTCTTGCTCTTCTTTCTCCTCTCTTCTCCTCTCTTGCACTTCTTCTCTACCCCTCTTCTATCCTCTTTACCTCTCAAACCCTTTTTAATTTATAGGCTTGAGAAATGGTTACTTTTACCAAGAAGTTTTATAATGACCATTAGACGATTGGTCTTTCATGATGTAGGACCATCCTTGTGTTCGCACAGTCTTGCATTGACCAAAAACATTTGTAGTGTTATGGTAGGCATCACATAGTTTTGTAGTCTTTATGTGTTGTCCATAGTGGTCAGATTTTTGGTGGTCAACATGACCGTTGCATTAGGGTTCCATAGTTCCTAAATTAGGGTTCCCTAGATTCACGACATGAATATTATTCTATATATGTAGCGTTTTGGTTCATTGTTAGGGATCATATTCTATTTGGGTGAGATTTTGGTTTGGGATAGTTTTGAGGGTAGAGTTTCAAATTGGTTTGATTATAACATAGAGAGTCTCTATTGTAGATCTCTAAGGTTTTATGAGTTGTTGAAATCTTTCCTTCTTGACAAGTAAACAAAATTTTTTGTTTTGAATTCTATTTATTCTTGTTGCTTTCATTGTCTACTACTATGCTTATATGCCTATTGTTAATTCAACCTACATACAGTGTTGTATCAATTGGTATCATATTTTATGGTGTTGGATCTTAAGACTTGTTCGTACCACTTTAGAGATAGAAACTTCTCCAAATATGCAATAGGAGAATACCACAAGAGGAGAACAAGCCACCAAATCTTAGGCTCGTAAAAGAAAGTTTGATACCATTATTTGTTGAAGAAGGAGCTATTCAAAACAATCTACAAAAAGCTCCAAGATCCACATCCTCTACAAAAGTGGCAAAAGTAGCTAAATAATTTTTTAAAAAGATATACAACTACGGGTGCTAACTAAATCATTAATTAGACTACTTATCATATTCATTACAACACCTTATTTGTATTAAAGTTGCATGGAAAAAAAGTAGATTACAGTCTTCAAAAGTGAAAAAAGGAAAAGGTTATTTTTAAGGTTCATTTACACATTAATTAGGAGTTGATTCGAATTCAAAATTATATCTATCAACTACCTATCATCTACTTTAGAAAAATAAAAGAAGACTAATGTGACCTGAAAAGGTATAATAACTTTAGGGAAAATCAACCAAGAAAGGTCAAACTTCAACACTCTTCTTCCCAAGCGAAAGGAGTCACTAAAAGGGCTCATCTTGGATGGATGAACCTACAAAAAAAAATTCCACAAGAGGATACCATCAAGCTACATTTACATAGATAAAAAGAGTGCACATCTACCAATGGAAAACATCCACATCTACCAACGTGAGATGGACAACATCTACACTACAAAGAGATGACATCTACTTCTACCGAACGTGATATGGACAAAATAATAAGCAGTTATCTACACTGCAAAGAAGCACAAGAATTAGCACGTTGGAGGCATAAAAGATAAAGAGCAAAGGAGAAAATTTCAAAGTCTTAAACTTGATGAAGATTGTCCACCAGAGGAAGCACCAAAATTGCTATTCAAGCTCCATAGCACCTCATCAATCCACCTACAAAAGATAATCTTACTTGTTTCTCATGAAACATATAAAATAAAACGAATGGTATACAAAAGGACATAAGGAGTTATAATAATATTCTTGGAAGGTGTTATAGGGAAGGACCTCATGCAGAGAGTTTGAATGTCACTTTGCATCAATTTTATAAGGTGCATACGTTACAGGAACTTCATCTCTCAATGCTCATCAACCTCATGCATACATTACAGATGTGGCAACACTTGTTACCCTCCATAAGCCCCACACGAGTGCACATAAATTATAGAGTGACCAAAAGGTATTGAACAAAAAAGTGGTATGTTAAAAAAAGGATAAGGAGCGCTCATACGTAATGGGTGTAACACATATCACAAAGCTCAATGATGGTATGTGTATTAAATCCCTAATTTATTTCATGTGAGTATGTTGTATTGGAATGAAATAAATTTGATAGGATGATTAAAATTAATAAAAAATTATCTAAACATTAATAAAGAGAACTATGATTTATCACACTATTCTCAAATAGCATCGTAATTTTTAATATGCCATCGTAATAATTGAAGGAACTTAAGTTATTTTTGACTTTCACCTATATACCATTATTATTTATGAATTATTACTTAATGTACTATTTTAAAATTCATCATCTTATTTAATGGGCCTTATATTTTTACTTTTAATAAAATGTACTTATCTATATTCTTTAAATTCAATCCCAAGGTCTAAAACATATACATAGTAGTAAGAACAATGAGAGGCTTATTTAATGTGTCTTATAGTTTTTATTTTAAAGTAAATGTAATTTATAAATATTTTTTAAAAGTAATTCCAAGGTCTAAACTTATATGTAGTAAGAATGATGCGATGTTATCCCAGGCAAGGGTCAGATATAGTGTAATAATTTAGGGTTTGTTTATTCTTCAGAAGGCTTAAGGTTCAAACTATGACATGTATTTTTGTGTCTATGTGTTAATCCCCTATAGATAAGCATAGCTCTTGGTCTTACAAGGTATCATAGTTGGGAAGGAATTGCTCAGCCCTATGTATCCATCATAAGAATTTATCACACAACTCAAATCCAAAGAAAAAAAAGAATAATGTGATGCTTATAATTAGAATATCTTATGATTAATAATATTCTTTTCCTTTCCTTATTGCCTCTACATAAATAATTGCAAGCTAATTTTTTGTTCATAAATTAGTCAAAAATTGATGGCCTCCCTCTCTTAAGTACATCAACCTTCTAAATGTTCATGGGTGAGTGTGTGTTCTATATCTTGTCTAAATATAGGTGGTTGAATCAATTGCCACTCCAAGGCCACAAAAATGGTCTTAATATCAAATTAGGATTTAAAAACTATATTTTTGAAATGGACCCACCCTTCTCAAACAAGCAATAATATTTATATGAAGCACAAAAAATAGGACATAATGAATAAATTTAATATTTTTTTTACTTTCAAATATTTAAAATTAAAAATTTATTTGTTATGAAAATACTTTTAAAGTGCATGAGAGATTTAAATATTAGAAAAATTAAGGTTCATAGCTTCAAATTCTCCATGAAGCTCTAGAATATATATTTAGATAGTGTAAAGGTTGTTTAGAGTGTTAGAATAAGAGAATATTATCTTAAGTTCCACTAGGATAGACACTTGAGTTTCCACTCCTCCATGTGTCAGGATAACTCTCAGTGGTGTCTTCATCAGGTCTAATGAGTTATTGTAATCCAATGACTCTCAATAATCAACTCTGCTATTTATACAAAGTTGATCCTTGGAATAAATCAATCAGTTCCACTCTTCTCTTCATCTTTTGTGTAATGATCTGATATATTTTTCACCAACAATATTATGTAAATGAGTACCTAATCAGGCCAAGTTGTCGGGACTCATGTTTCTTTCTTGTTAAAGAGGATAATCTTCACCATATGAAGACATGCCTCTATTCTTCTCATAGTTGGTTTTTCCTCATAAGGGTTTTTTTACCAACTATTTATTGTATTAGGAGGACAATCTTCGCCATACGAAGACAAGCCTCTAACTTCCTTTTGATTGATGGTTTTTCCCATTGGGTTTTACCATTTCTTCAAAAGAAGTCATTGTACATGAGTACCTCATCAAGCCTTGTTGCTAGGACTCATTTGTATGATTCATCCCTAGTATCACTTAAGGGGGATGTTAGAATAAAAGAATATTATCTTAAGTTCCACCAGGATAGACACTTGAGTTTCCACTCCTCCATGTGTCAGGAGAACTCTTAGTGGTGTCTTCATCAAGTCTGATGAGTTGTTGTAATCCAACGACTCTCAATGATTAACTCTGTTATTTATTAAAAGTTGATCCTTGGAATAAATCAATCAGTTCCACTCTTCTCTTCATATTTTGTGTAATGCTTTGCATATGTATTATTGTGAAATTCTAACATAGACCTGTAATATAAAATAAAACTATTAATAAAAACACATATTTTTTTTTATATTTTTAATGAATATATAGATTTTTGTGAGGGTTTCCAATCCTTTTATATTAAGTGGGGTTTGAACCTTGAACCTTCCAAAGAAAGGCCAAATCCCTTATCACTGAAGTTGAGGTCGAGGTCGATAGTTCCAATCCCAAGCCTCTCTTGGGTCTCATTATTTGAAGTAAAAATTTATCATGCCCACAAAAATAAAATGATGAAATCATTATCAACTCCTCTATATAAAATAAAAACAGAAAAATATATTTAAATATTTTTAAAATCCAAACAAGCTCAATTATCCAAATAACAATGAAATGAGTGTGGACAAAGATTGTAAAATTATCAATGATTAAGTTTATAAAAAATCTACAAATCTACTCATATCTTTATAAAATATAGTGTAATATAAAAAGTAATCTCTTATAATGTTAAGTATCTTACTCATATTGATTATTCATATAACAATAAAAACAACTTTTATTTATAATAAACCATAATTTATTTACTTTTTAATTTTTTAATTTAAATAATTTTATTAAAATAAAAATAAATTTTAATTACCTAGGTTTTGTAGGTGAATTGGAGAGGAGAGGGTAATCCTCCAAGGGAGGTCACAGGTTCGAATCTCCACCATACCAAAAAGTTAAATTGGGTACCTGAAATCCAATTGATAATGTTGGTGCGAGCAGGTCGGGTGCGACTCCCGCGTAACTTTGACGGTGTAGAACCCCCTGTTCGTGGTATCTCAAACCAAAGCGGCCCCGCAAAAGGTTTTTTGCTAAATAAATAAATTTTAATTATAATTTATTTTTTTTATTACTTAAAATCAACCTCTATTGACAATTGAATAAGTAATCAAATCATATTTCTAACCCTTTTATACATATAATTTGTAATTATATCAGCCCTGGGGAGACTTTGAAATATTAAAATGGCCAAAATTTTCACGTTTAAAATAGACAATAGCAAACATTAGTTGGAGAAGTCTAATCCTATAGCAAAACACACCTTTCGTGAGGGTTCACACATATTTTAAATTTTGAATTTCAAAATTTTCAATTCAGATTCATTTGAATTCCATTTTCTTATATGTTAATTTATATAAAATTAATTAAAATTTTATAATTAAGCCATTATAATTCAAATCACTCTGTGTGGATCAACTTTAAAAGCAATCATTTAAGAAATGCACCGACAAGAGAATATGCATGTCAACGTGAAAATATGCTTTCCTTTAACTTCATGAAAATTTCATTTACACTAGCACTCTCGTTTGTTGAGTGCGTCTTCTGATCAGCACCTGGATGACCTTAACTTAAAAACATCTCACCATCTTCAACAAAGAGTAGATCACAGTTGCCCTGCTAGTTTATACCATCGTTATACCACCAATTTTGCGATAGAAGCTGTTGTTCGGCGTCTCTATCCATCAGAACATATTCAAAGTAGCCTTTGTCAGGATTATTATAAGCAGAGAAACGGGAATCAGCATCCACGATATCCGTGAGAGGGCTTCTAGAAATGCCCAATTCCTCGTCGCTAGCGCGCAACAGATAGTCCAACTCTATATTATAACTACTGTCCTCCTCCCCATTCTGTGGCGTATCCTCTCTGATCACAGACTCTGCTTCTGCATGCAGCGAGGTACAATTTCTATCATCATATATACTACTTGTACTCGATTCATCTTCATACGAAGGGCTCGACAAGATATTTTCTTGGAGCTTTTATTTTATTTTATTATTTTTGTTGTTATTTACTTATTTTTAAATTGATTTTGTGTGTTTGTTTGCTCCTTGAGTATGTCAAAGGTGGTAGGCCAGGTCTGAGTCCTGGATATTTTTGGTGGAATGGATACCCCTGCCCTCTTGGATCTTATCCGAAAGTGGCATCTCTTTTGGGAATTTTTCCACAAATAAAAAAATGATGAATTCAATTGAACCTCTCACCCCTCATCAGGGTTATGCATAGTGGCAAATATTCGCCATTTGGGAAAATATTAGGATTTTCAAAATTGGAAATTGTCGAATATGAGGACACTCGACATCGGCCCATTCATCTAAAATTTTTAGGATCAATTTTTTCTTAGGGTCAATTAGCCACAATATATATCCAAACATAGGCATATTTGTACTTGTTGGAAAGGTATTTTTAATCCCGAACTAATGGTGGTACTTTTATGAAGTTATAAGATGATTTAATAGGCCAAAAGTGGCCCCAAATATGACTTTACATTTTAGGGCTTCAAAAACCCCAAATTTTGGTGTGAAGATGCTCGATTTGATTTTATTAGGATTCTCTATGATTCACCTTGATTTTGATTAGCATTCACCATTTTTTACAAGTACATTTTAATTCCAACCCCTTATGCATAACCTTGCCCCTCATAAATTTCACACTTGGAAACCTAAAATTTTAAATCTTATCTCTCAAAAAGTTCTTACTCATTTTTTAGAAGAAAAGAAACCAGAATTTGATAAAGAATATGAAATCTTTGTTCATAAGGGAAAAATGCATGAAACAATGGGTATTATTAGCTCTAATTATCATGAAAGTTTGTGGTTTCATATTACATATTGTAAAAATCCTCAGGAAAGTTGGGATAAAATGAAAGCCTTGTTTGGAAAAGTAGATCAAATGACATCAATGCAACTAGAATCCAAATTAACTTCTTTGTCCCCTGAATATTTTAGTAGTATTTTTTACTTTCTCACTAAGTTCAAATAAGTTCTCACTCAATACAAAGGTAGTGGGAAGACTAATACTGAAGAAGAATACATTTATCTAATCCTTTCTAAGCTAAATGGTGTTTTTTAAATTTTTGCTACCACCTTTATATCTACCAAAGATGCTCTTTGTGTAACCTTTAAAATGCCCTCTTTAAAAGAATTTTGTGATAGATTAAATAGGGAAGAAACTAAACTTACTATATATGAAATATCTTCTTCTTCCTCTTCTTCAAAAGCCTTAGTAGCCTCCACATCTTCTAAAGAAAAATTCAAAAAGAAGGAAAAGACTCCCATAACCTGTATTCACTGTAAAAAGAATGGTCACTCTACTAACAAATGCTGGAAAATATTACAACAACTAGAGGTAGCTATGAAGGATCAAAAGATAGAAAAAAAGCAAATAGGAAAAGCCCTTAATGTTCAATGAAAAACCTCCAATTCTTCCTCTAATTACTGGGTCCTATATCCTGAAGCAACTCATCATAGGACTACTTCAAACAAGTCTTTCTCTTCTATCTCCACTATCTCTACTTGTAGCATATAAGTAGGTGACTCTTCCTTCATCCATGTCAAAGGAAAATGGGATATAACCATTTATGGTGGCACTATAAACAATTTTCTCTATGTTCCAGATATTGCCACCAATCTCCTCTCCGTCTATCAGATTTGTAATTCTATAAATGGGAAAACTGTTCTCTTCTCCCCAACAGGAGTTGAGATAAGAAATTTTCAAGACCCTCATTCTCTTATAGCCAAAGGGAATATTGATAATAAATCTCATATTTTTCACTTAAAAGGTTTTCAAAATCCATAAGGAGACTCCTATTTTGTGGCTCATAGTGATCTTGAAATTCAAATATGGAATGAAAGGTTTGATCATCTTAATTACAACTACCTAAAGGATTTGTGCACCCATTATATGGTTATAGGATTACCCCAAGTCTCTTCTAGTTATGGAGTTTGTCCTGGATGTGCTCTTGGAAAGCAACATCAAGATCCTTTCCATTGAAGTAGTTCTCTAAAATTCTCATCCTCTCTAGATTTAATCCATAGTGACTTAATGATATTTCTTGAACCATATTTCAAAGGAGCAAAGTATGCTCTTACCTTTATTTATGATTTCTCTAGAAGATCCTGGGTCTACTTCCTAAAATATAAAATTGATGTGTTATCCCACTTTAATTTTTTTAAAGCCTTTGTTAAAAATCATGTATCTTGCAAAATCAAGAAGATTCACACTGATAATGAGGGAGGATACTACAGTAATGAGTTTTCCATATTTATTTCAAGTCATGGTATAATACATCAACATTATGTCTCCCATTATAGACTTTGAAGAAGCTCTCTTCAATTATCTCCAATATCTTGAAAGGATTCAAGAAAAGAGGGCACAACTAAAAGAAAAAATCTGAAATGATGAATTGGCAAGAATTGAGCTTCTACAAAGGCTAATAGAACTTGAAATAGAAGTGAAAGAAATAATAGAGATTGAACATCAGTTGAGAGATATGTTGAAAATAAAATAAGGACTCGAAAGAGTGGCAGCAAAGATTGTGACGTTAAAATGCAAAACTAAAAAAACATCAAATAAGTTAGAGAAAGAAGCATGTCATCAAGAGGCAGGAACATCAATAAAAAGGGAGGTATCTTACCATATCTCAAGGAAAGAATACCGTAAAATAAATAATATCAGATCGAGTCCTCAACAAGATAGGTTACAAAATTTGTTCCATGGACATTGTTTTTCTTGCAATAAATATGGTCATAGAGCTATGCAATGTACTAGCAAATACAATGATAGTAGTAGTACAAATTCTCTTGCACCAGATATGGATAATGATATTAAGTGTTACAAATGCAATATTTTTGAGCATACAACTAGAAGGTGCAAACTAGAGACCTTTAAGTCTAGCACTAGAAAGGAATAAAAAGGGAAAGAAAATTTAAAATCCTTGCTGGTTCAAATAACATTACATGCATTGGATAGAGGTGAAAAAATGTTTCTAGATATCGAATGCTCTAGACACATGATAGGAAAAAATGACAAGTTCATAGCTTTGAAAGAAGGAAATAGAGGATCAATAAACTTTGGGGACAATGGTTCAGCAAAGATTTGTGGAAAAGGAACTCTAAGTATAGGAAATGAGAAAGCAAAAGCTGAAAATGTTCTATATGTGGAAGGTTTGAAACATAATCTCTTGAGCATTAGTCAACTTTGTGATCAAGGTCATATATTAACTTTTTATCAAGATAGATGTGAAATAAGAAAATCTGAATCTGGAAAACTTGTAGCTAGTGCTATAAGAGAAAGAAATATTTATGTACTCAATGAAATAAAAAAGGAGAAATATTTCTTATCCAAATAAAATGAGATTCATTTTCAACATATAATATTAGGGTCAAATGAAAATTTTCTAATGGCCTCGGAAGGTAAATAAGATAATTCTATAGAAGACAAGCCAAAAGGAAGTAATGATAAGGACAAAGGCAAACAAATATAGGATTATTCAATAGAGAATGGTTATGATCTCAAGGGAGAACTTATTCATGATCTTGAAATAGTAAAGAAGGTAAGAAAGCAACACTCTAAGATTGAAAGTCAGATTCAAGAATGTGATGAAGAAACATTATTGCTCATATAGGACTTTAAGATGTAAAAGGCTAAGGCAAGTAAGTTCAAGGATAAGTAAGAAATAAATTTTTAGGAGTGTGAAAAGTTAACACAAGAAGTGGCACTACTAAAGTAAGATTTAGAGGATTCGAAGAAAAAGTTCTACAAATATGTGACCATTGTAAAGAATGTGGATAAAATAGTCAAGATACAAAGAGAAGCAACAAACAAGACAGGTCTTGGTTCAAAATAGGTTCAAAATAAATGGGAATAAAATTCTACTTCAAGTCTTAAAGAAGAAGGAACTTTGAAAGAAGATGATAGTGTAAGTAGGAATGAGACATCAGAGGATGAGTTGGACAATGGAGAGTTCAATAATTATAGGAATAATGCACAAAGAAGATACAGATGGAACAGTAATCAGAACAAGATACCAATGAGGTCTAGGCAAGGAAGCTTCAATGGGAGATGCTTCTCATGTCACAGGTTTGGGCAGATAGCTTCATAGTGTAGGTCATATAAAAAGCAAGAATATGGGAAAGGACACCCTTTCCATGGGTATTGCTACTCATACAATGAGTATGGTCACAAAGCAATGAATTGCAGGGTTCATAGAAAAAGAGGATATGGCTTCACTAGAAGGTATCCTAAGATATTTGCACCTCTAAGGAAGAATAGAATTAAGTTTTATAAGTGAAATAATAATGGACACATAGCAAGATGGTGTAGAGAAAATATTCTACAAGCAGGTATGAAGAAGAACATGAACATGGATGAGAATGAGAACATGAACAAGAACAAGAACATGGACATGAATAGGAACATAAACAAGAATAGGTACATGAACATGAATAGGAATAGAGACTCAAAAAAGAATAGAGACTTAGAAAAGAACAAGAATAGGAACATAGATGAAAATAAGAGCACAAAGAGGAACATAAATGATGATAGGAACAGGGATGATAGCTTGGAAAGAAAAAGTGAGAGGATTCAAAAAACTAACAAAAGAAGAGAGAAAGATAAAAATATAGATCTATGTTTTCGGGGATTATAAATACTCCCACCCCAGAATTAACCACCTCATGTGGAGGTGGATGAGGGGTTAAGCTAAGAGGATCATTATTAATACCGAGCCCCAAAGGTGACCCTTTGTGATTAATGACAAAGGGGGAGACATTTGTATATTAGGGAGAGTTTTTGATATAGGGAGAGATTTATATTTGAGAGAGCATTGAGCCATGGGGAGAAAAGTCCCAGGGGGAGTAGAAAAGAAGGTCATATTTCAGTAAATGAATATGGGTTACCATCAATGACAAAGGGGGATATTGTTGGACATTTTGAGTCCCTAAGCTATAAAGTTGTCATTGATGTCAAAAGGACCTATGCAAGTAAGCACTATAATTTTCTCCACAAAGAGCTTCATGAGAAGCAAAGGTTTTTATCAAAAGGATGCATGGCATTTGGTTCCAAAAAGGATCTTCAAGGGAAGCTTAGCAAAGGATTTTCATTTAAAACCATGGATGACATATTTGAAATAGGTTTTTTCTTAAAACCCAAGTTGGCTTTTTGTTTCATCGAAAAAGGTTCCTCCATGATGAAGATATTTAATTTTTAAGTTTTTATTTAAAACTATGGATAACATATTTGAAATGGCTTTTTCTTAAAACCCAAGTTGGCTTTTTCTTAAAACCCAAGTTGGCTTTTTGTTTCATCAAAAAAGGAGTCCCGATGACAAAGTTATTTAACTTTGAAGTTTAAAGTTTAAATTTTAATATTTTAAAATTTAAATTTAAATTTAAATTTCCAAAGTGGAAATTCCCACCAATGTCGTCGAATATGAGGGATAAGACTATATAAAGGGGTGCCTAAGGTTTATTAACATCTATCCTTGCTCGTGTTATTTTTGTTGGCTAGTGTATGTGAAAGGAGCTCGTGTGAAAAATGTTTAAAGGCGAAGGCAACGAATAAATCAGGATGTGGTTAAATCCCAATATAATGTGGGTAGTATGTCCTATTGGCAACTCGAAAAATGCAAAGGCATTGGGAGGCACGAGGTCATACGTTTGAGTTTTGGCAGTTTCATTTTGGCAATTATGAAGTGGAGCACCCAAGGCACATGGTGATTTGGCACATGTGGGCAGTGAGGCAAAGAAAAAACATGTTGTACCTTTCCCTTTGTGAATGAGCAGTTAGCTCATGTGGCAACCTTAGCCACAGCTAAGGTACTCGTGGTAAGGGCAGGTTGAGGGGTCGAAACCCCTTGAGGAGGTATGAAACTTTTTTTTAATTAATTTTTATTGATGCCCTAAAGTTTGGAGGGATAAGAAAGTATTTCATTTTGTAAAACCTTTGTTGTGTTTAAAAGGTTAAATAGTTATTTTGTTTGTGAAAGTCATAGATGATTATATGAGCTTTATGGTATTGATTTGAATTTTTGAGAGCATTATTTTAGGATAAATAAGGGTTTTGAATTTGAGGATTATAATAGTTACATATTGATTATTATTTTAGATGATTTTTCTATAGATGGACTTTGGTGGATGTAATTATTGAGTTGGAATAAAAAGGTGTAAATTGAGTTATACTTTATCTTGTGATTATTATTTGATGTCCACTAACCCTTGATGAGATTGGAAAAGGAAAGTGTGTTGAGTGTGGTAGATTTTGTGGACAACTTCTTTGCATAAAAAAGGTATGGGAAATATTCTCCATTAATTTGATTGGGTGGTTGATTTTTGAAAATATCATTGGAGTGAAAAGGATTGATTGTGGTTTCCTTTTGAGAGTTTTTGGTTGAATTCTACAAGGATTTTTGGTTTGAGAGTTATGGTTAAAACCTTATTTTATAAGCATTGTTGTTGAAGCCATTAGTTTTGTGAAAAACTTGAGTTAGGGTTTGAGAAGAACATGAGTATCATTGTTATGTGAAGAATGTTTTATAAGCATTATTGTTGAAGCACATTGGTTGTGCAAAGAACTTGAACTTGAGTTAGAGAAGAATATGAGTATCATTGTTATGTGAGATTTGTTTTTGAATATTGTTGGAAAATTTTTGAGTTGGTTTATTCATGTTTGGACTAGGGTTTGTGAGAAAGAGTTGCTCCTTGTGGTGATTGGTTGAGTAGAGTTGTGTGAAGTGGTTGTTCAAGTTCCATAAAACAAACTATTTTATATTTAGTATGAGTCGAGTTGAGATTGTTGAGTTGAGATTGATTTGAGTTGATATTGGGATTTGAGGATAGAACATATCGAGTCTCTAACAATTCTCTTTATGCTTCTATGATATTGTTGTGTTGAGATTGATTTGAGTTAAGATTGGGATTTGAGTATAGAACATATTGAGTCTCTAACAATTCTCTTTATGCTTCTATGAGATTGAGTTGAGATTTTGTTGAGCTGATTTGAGTTAAGTCTTTGAGAAGGCTTGTGGACTGATTTTGAGTAAGCTTTTGTGAAATCTTGCTATGCAGATTTGAGAAAGTCATAGAGAGGAGTTATTGAGCAAATTTGGACAATTTCTAAGTGAGCTTGTTGAGTAGATTTGAACAATTTCTGAGTTAGTTTTTTGAGTAGATTTGGACAAGTTTCAAGTGAGCTTGTTGAGTAGATTTGAGCAGGTTTTGAGTGAGCCTATTGAGAAGTTTTGAGCGGGTTATGAGTGGACCTATTGAGAAGATTTGAGAAGGTTCTGAGTGAGCCTATTGACAAATATTTGGAGGTGATAGAGTACAGAGGATAGAGTCTTAGTGGATAGAGATCCAGCAGCTAGGACAATTGAAGATAAATCTAAGTGAGGAGTCTTCAAGTGGAGAGAGATCTAAAATTCAGTGTAGTAGAGAGACAAAGTCTTCTAGAAGATCACTAGATAGATCAAAAGAGGAAAGAGTTCTCTTGTGGAAGAGATCCATGAACTTGAGATTTAGCGGATCAACATCTCCTTTGGACAAAGGCCCATAAACATTGTAATTGGGAAGGATTCCCAAGAGATTATTTGAAAAATATTTAGAAGAAATATTTTTTGTGAAGGTAGCCCACATTGGGTGAACCACGTTAAAAATAATGTCTCTCATGTGTGTGATGCTTTGTGTGATGTTTACTACTTTATTAATGTTGATGCTACTATTTGGGGAAATTTTTTATATTATATTGTTCATCCCCCCCTCTCAGTAGAAGCACATGTTATTCAATAGTAATACCAAAATCCTAATAAGAGGTTGACGTCAAGCTTGTAGTGACTTGGCCTTCAGTTTAACTTATAATAAAATAATAGTAAATTAGACCCTTTAAACAAGGATATTAATAAAGGTGGATAAACCAACTCCATAGGATTACATGAACATGCCCATATGATTACATAAATAATAGATGCCTACAAACTTGCATAATCACATGCTCATAAGATACATTAATAGGATCATAAGCACTTATTTAAAACTTTAACCTTGGCTTAACAAGATAAAATTACACATATTTTAATAGACTAAGCATCACTATATTTTATATAATTATAGTGGATAGTACTCTCTAGAGCACATTCTTGTTAGTGATAATTCCTTCACTCTCTAGAGCACATTCTTGCTAGTGATAATTCCTTGTTTCTAAGTGGCTAATTCCTTCTTTATAAGTGGCTAGATATAGTGAGGTGAAATTTGATTTCTCTTTGATAAATTTTCTCATATTCTTGATGTTAGATCCAATCTCCATTAGATCTATCACATCACTTTTATAACTAACAAAATTATGTTTTGATCAGATTGATTTGTGATTTACTATATTGATGATTATTCTAAAATAATTATCATGAGATATTGTGATGAGCCTCTTTAGATGTATAGTTGGGGTGACTATCCATATTCTTGTTCTTCCTTCAAGAAGAATGATATTATGACTATGGTGGCATGGCCATTGACAATGACATCATAGACACAAGCACATTGGATCCCTTAGGTACATGAGTTGACATTTGACCTCATTTAGTTGGTAGTATATGCCCTGTTTATCCTCATTGTGGTGCTTGTAAGAGATGTATCTTGAGAAAGCATTATTGAGAATCTTCCCAAAAAGAGACAACTAGTATGGATACAAAGCACTTGGAAAAGTCTAATCCTATAGCAAGTCACACCTACGATAGACCTCGAGACATTTTAAATTTTAAATTTTCAATTCATTTAAATTTTAAATTATATATAATTAATTAAAACATTATAATTCAAATCGTGATATTTTACTTAAAATGTTCTGTATGGATCAACTTAAAATGCAATCGTCTCTCTTAATAAATGCACCGGCAGGAAAATATGCATGTCAATGTCAAAATATGCTTTCCTTTGACTGCATGAAAATTTCATTTACACTAGCACTGTCATTTGTTGAGTGCATCTTCTGAGCAGCAACTGGCTGTCTTTAAATTTTAAAACATCTCACCATATTCAACAAAAAGTAGATCAGAGCTGCCCTGCGCGTTTACATAATCGTAATCCCACCAATTTTGCGGTAGAAGCTGTTGCTCGGCCTCTCTTTCGGTTAGATCACATTCAATGAAGCCTTTGTCAGGATTATTATAAGCAGCGAAACGGTCATCTGAATCAGCATCCACGAAATCCGAGTGTGGGCTTCTAGAAATGCCCAATTCCTCGTCGCTAGCCCCCAACAGATAGTCCAGCTCTACATTATAACTGTTGTACTCCACCCCATTCTCCGCCGTATCCTCTCTGATCGCAGAGTCTGCTTCTGTATGCAGCGAGGTGCAATTACAATCATCAGATATACAACTATATGTACTCGATTCATCTTCATACGAAGGGCTCGACACGATATCTTCTCGAAGCATTCTCATCATGTCCCACACTAACTCTTCCCGGAATATCTCATTCAGGCACTCCAGGTTCTGGACATCCATTTCAGAAACGATTTCAGAGAAAACCTCGACGTTTCTGCAATCCGAGTCGTGCCGGAGACGGTTTGCGGGGCTTTTTTCAGTTTCAGGAGAGATGCACTCCTCCCCGGACTGGAACCTCTGCCGTTTTCGGCTCTCGGTCTCCATGGCCTTCAGTAAAATTCCAAATGGTTTGGATGATAAGTTTCAATTAAAAGAGGAAATATGAATGGCAGAACTAAGTTCTTGAATGAAAAATCTGTTGGGAAAGTGCAGCTTATATATAATCCAATCAAAAGGATTTTCGTAAAACACGGATGAAACACAACGTTACTAAGTCAAATTATTAAAAAAATGAAAAACAAAATTTCTCCTTCAAGATATGAAAAAGCCTGAGGCTCGATCTGAAGTTACAAGAGCGATCCAGAAAGTAGACAAGATTGATTGCTCGAAAAGATGTGACCCTTGCTTTGGAAACCGGCCTACGTAAACATCACAAAGATGAGCATTTCAACTTCGTCGGACATGGAGAAAGCATCAAGACGGAGATGGACTTAAATTGGAAAATACGTTCCATGTGGTTCTTAGATCCAGGCGAGAGGCGTGTTTTATTTGCATTTTTGTTGCACCCCCCACGATGAGTTGTACAAGGATATAATCTGGTCGGAAGTTTTGTTGAAGATATCGATCCAAGCGAAATTGGCTGTATCAATACGTGTTTGCCAACAAGTTGCAAGTTTGCTAGGTAGCGGGGAATGGGCGACAAGAGGACCGTTGAAAATAAGTGTATAAAACGAAAAAGTTTTCTGCTTCGGTTGGTACGTCGTAGCTTTCCTACGCGCGCTTGTGTTTTAGAATAATCCGGATTATTTCCTCATAACTACATGCGAATAAATGATGTAGTAATCTTTATTTTCTATATTTTATATTTTCAATAGTTTTATTTGTTATTTTGGACTTATTGCGAGTTGTCTTCATTCCTAGTAGGTAATTTTGAGTTTATTAACGATTGCTTTTATCGTTTATTATTAACACATGTGACACAACAATCACAGATATAAAATAATAGAGGAGGTTAAGATATGGATACAAGTGGTAAAAAGATTTAAAGATCAATAGCAAGGAAATAAGAGACATTAACGAAATACATTATAAATTAATTAATATAAATATTATAATTATTAGAGGCAAAATATATTATAAATTAATTAATCTAACCTTCATGTGTATACTATTATTATTTGTGAATGAATACTAAACTTGCTTTTTTAAAACTCATCATATAATGGACCTTATATTTATACTTTTAAAGAAAATGTATTTGTCTAGATTCTTTAAATTCAGTTCTAAAGGTCTAAAACTTATATGTACTAGTAAGAATGATGAGAGGCTTATTTAATGGGCCTTATAGTTTTTCTTTTAAAGTAAATGTACCTTATCTAAATTTTATAAAGCAATTTCAAGGTCTAAACTTATATGTAGAAGTAAGAATGATGTGATGCTTATCAATAGAAGATTTTATTAATAATAATGTTCTTTCTTTTTCTTATTGTATTTACATAGATAATAGCAAGCTAGTTTTTTGTTCACAAATTAGTCAAAAATTTGGTGGTTTCCTTCTCTTAAGTACATTAACCTTGTAAGTTTTCATGGGTGAGTGTGTGTTCTATGTCTTGTCTAAATATAAGTGGTCAAGAATATAAATAAATAATTTCCACTTCAAGATCACAAAACCAATGTTTTTAATCTCAAATAAGGATTTAAAAACCTATATCTTTAAATTGGATCCACTCTTCTTAAAAAAGCAATAATATTTAGATGAAGGATGTAGAATAGGACATAATGAATATATTTCATATAGCTTTTCCTATGAAATATTAAAATTTGGAAAGGTATTTGTTACAAAAATATTTTAAAAGTGTATGAGAGGTCTAAATATAAAAAAAATTAAGGGTCATAGATTCAAATTCTCAATGAATCTCTAGAAGATATATTTAGATGTTGTAAAGGTTGTTTAGAGTGGTAATATAAAATAATTTTACTAATAGTAAGGTAAAGTATTTGAATCCATATATTCATTAAATGGCATTTAAATATTCAAAATAATTTTTGGATGACTTGAAGAATTTTAAATCCTAATTACATATAAGCTCAATTATATTATATTTTTATTACATTGATGGTAAATAGATGGGTATTTATAAACATTAAGTGGTGATCATTCTTTAGATGGTTGGGTGGAAAAGCATAAAATATTTGTCCAAATAACAATGAAATCGATATGGATAGAGGTTCTAAACTTGTCAATGATTAAGTTTATAAAGAAACTACAAATTCACTTATATATTTATTAAATATAGTGTAATATATATATATATATATATATATATATATATATATATATATATATATATAACCTCTTATAATTTCAAATATCTTATTCATATATATTATTCATATAACAATAAAAAGATCTTTTATTTTTAACAAACCATAATTTAAATACTTTTTAAATAAGTGGTATTAAGTTGATCAATTTCTAGGACTCTCAAAAAGTCATTGTCGAAGGCAACTCGCTTATCACCATCAATCATATGAAGAAGAGAATCCTTGCAAGCCTTTATTTAGTAAACATGATCCTTGAAGCTAAAAGATACTTTCATATTTTCATGGAAGTAATCTTCCAATATATTTTTCATGAAGGTAACAAGTTTGTAAATTTCATGGCCAACTTGGGGGTGAATCAAGCAAGCTTTCGTGTTTAGCAGAAGAATCTCCCTTCAGGTCTAAGAAGCTTGGAGGATGCCAATATTTTGGGATGGGAAGTGAAGTTGGGATAGATGCAGTTATTCATGGAGAAAGACACTATTCCAACTAACACAAAAGACAAATTCATGAATAAAACTGATTGTATTCCTAAGCCTGAACCAAAAACTAATCTAAAGAAGCTACAAAAACCTCATGTAATATTATCAAGGACACCACAACTAATCTATAGAATTATATCTGTGATCTTATGAGGGCGGTAATTTTGTGTGTTGAAGCTATGAAAGTCTTGCTTAACGAGGACTAGTCTAACTCTCTGATGGCTATGGTTAAAGATAAGTTGGGTGACAAAATAATTTAAGGATGTTCCTTCTAGGCTTCCTTATTTTTTTTTGCTCTACCTTGTCTCATGCTTCCTCTACACTGGTTTTTGCTTCCCTTTTGTTTAAGCCCTATTTGGGTTCAAGGTGGTTTAGTCAGATCGTGTTTGTAAGTCTTCCCTTGGTGGTAGTTATCCTAGGGCTTGGATGTTTTCCATGGTTCTCCCATGGTAGTGGATGATGGTTCTTTTTGCTATATTAACTCCTAACCAAATCCTTATTGGCCTATAGTTAATACATTTTGATTCTAATTTGTAAAATATTCAAAAAACCTTTCAAAACCACTTTCATATTTTGATTTTTTTTTGAATCCTTGATTTAAATAATTTTTTCTTTTTTAAATAAATTTTAATTTTAATTTTAATTTTTTTTTTTTTGGAAAACATCCCAAAAGGGATGTCACTTTTGAGTAAGACCCAAGGAGGCATGGGTATCCATTCCACCAAAATCACCCAGGACTCGAACCTGATCTACCACCTTTGACATACTCAAGGAGCAAAAAAACACACAATAAGATTTCAAATAAATAAATAATAATAAAAATAATAAAATAAAATAAAAACATGCTCCTTGAGTGTGTCAAAAATATAAAGCACAACCAAACACACACACAATAAGATAAAAAAAACACAACACAAACCACATAGAAAAAATACAAGAACAACATAACAAAACACAAACATGACAAAAACAATAGAACACTACAAAGAAATAACCAACAAAAATATGAAAAACCAAAACAACCAAAATCTAAAAAATTAAAACATAAAAATAAAAATAAAAATAATAAACAACCAATAACAGACAATAAACAAAAATAAAAAATATAGAAAACTCTCATACATAAAAACATGAATTAACACAAACATACATAAAACAAGAACAAAAACAAAAAAAACACAAGAACAATAACAAAAAACACAAAAAGAAACATAAAACAACAAAAACACAAGAACAAAAAAAAACAACACAAAGAACACAAAAACAAAACAAAACAAAAACCACACATAGCTCAAAAAACTAAAAAAAAAAAAAACTTAACAATGACCTTTCTAGACCAAAATACTTTTAAGGCAAGAATCAACAGAGGAAACAAAAGAAAGAATAGTTTGAGCTAGGGAACTAAAATTCCTTAACCGAACCAAAGAGAACCAAAAATAAAGCAAGAAGAAACTAGGCACCTTCAAAACTAGAGCCATCCAAAAAAATGATAGAAAGAAGAGCTTCCCTTATTTGTGAAGCCCACCATCTAGGACGGTGGCCATAACAAGTAAGATCACCTTTGTCCAAAGCCCAATTAGCTAAAACATCAACACTCTTGTTTTGATCTCTGACCACATGATTGTAATCAACTTTCAAAAATCTCATCTAGATTAATTGAATCTTCTCAATAATTATTTTTATTCTCCAATCAACCTTATGATTCTTAGGAGTCTTTAAAATATTAATCATGAGTTGAGAGTAAGACTCAACTGACACATTTTCCCATCCAACCTTTGTAGCTTCTTGAAGGCCTCTAAGGATACCACACCCCTCAGCAAGGTTATTGGAAAGAATACACAAATTCTCAGCAAAAGTAAAAACCAGGGAGCCATCTGAAAGTCTACCAATTCCTCTACACTAGATTTTCTAGGGTTCCCTCTAGAAGCCCCATTAGTATTGAATTTACCAAAATCCTTAGGAAGAGGTTGCCAGTTTCTTGTCCTATCAATGTTTATTGACACTTGAATAAAAAATCGATATATTTCTAAACTTTTTATACATATAATTTGTAATTATATCTAAATAAGGGGATACTAGGATAAATTAATTTGAAATATTAAAATGGCTAAAATTTTCACTTTTAAAATATACCATACCAAACATTAGCTGAAGAAGTTTAATACTATAGAAAAACCCACCTATCATGGAGGGTTCATACACATTTTAACCATTTGAATTCCATTATGTTAAATTATTTCATATTAATTAAAATTTTATAATTAAACCATTATAATTCAAATCATGATATTTTACTTAAAATTTTCTATATGGATCAACTTTAAAAGCAATCGTTAAATTACAATTTCCTCTATCTGAATGCATCGATAGGAAAATATGTTTCTTTAACTTCATGAAAATTTCATTTACACTAGCACTCTAGTTTGTTGACTGCGTCTTCTCAGCACCAACTGGCCATAATTTAAAAAAATCTCACTATCTTCAAGAAAGAGTAGATCACAGTTGCCCTGCTTGCTTATACCATCGTAATCCTACAAATTTTATGATAAAATCTGTTGTTCGACCTCTCTCTCTGTTAGAACATATTCAAATTAGCCTTTGTCAGGATTATTATAAGCAGAGAAACGATTGTTTGAATCAGCATCCACAAAATACGAGTATGGGCTTCTAGAAATTCCTAATTCCTCGCCGCTAGCTCCCAATAGGTAGTCCAGCTCTACATTATAACTATTGTACTCTATCCATTCTCTTTCGTATCCTCACTGATCGTAGACTCTGCTTCTGCATGCAGCAAGGTATAATTTCTTTCATAAAATGTATAGTTACTTGTACTCGATTCATCTTCATACGAAGGGCTCGACATGATATCTTCTAGGAGGTTTCTCATCATGTCCCATACTAATTCTTCCTAGAATTTCTCATTCAGGCACTCCAGGTTCTCGACATCCATTTCAGAAATGATTTCACAAAAAATATCGATGTTTCTACAATCCGATTCATGGTGGAGATGCTTTGCAGGGCTGTTCTCAGTTTCCAAAGAGATGCACTCCTACCAGGACTTGAACCTTTGGTGTTTTTGGTTCTCCTTCTCCATGGCCTTTAGCTTTCATAGAATTCCAAATGGTTTGGATGATAAGTTTGAATTGAAAGAGAAAGGATGAATGACAGTGTTATGTTCTTGAATGAAAAATTTGTTGGGAAAGTGCATCTATATATAATCCAATAAAAAATATTTGCGTAAAAGGTGAATGAAACACAAGGTTACTAAGTCAAATTTAAAAAAAAAATATTCCGCTTTGAAGATTTGAAATGGGTTGATATGCTTGAGGGTGGATCTGAAGTTACAAGAGATTTAAAACCATGGAAAACAAATGGGTTTTTCTTAAAACCCAAGTTGGCTTTTTGTTTCATCGAAAAAGGAGTCTCGGTGACAAAGTTATTTAACTTTGAAGTTTAAAGTTTAAATTTTAATATTTTAAAATTAAAATTTAAATTTAAATTTCCAAAGTGGAAATTCCCACCGATGTCGTCGAATATGAGGGAGAAGACTATATAAAGGGGTGCCTAAGGTTTATTAACATCTATCCTTGCTCGTGCTATTTTTTTTGGCTAGTGTATGCGAATCGAGCTCGTGTAAAAAATGTTTAAAGGCAGAGGCAACGAATAAATCGGGGTGTGGTCGAATCCCAAGATAATGTGGGCAGTATGGCCTATTGGCAACTTGAGAAATGCAAAGGTGTTGGGGTGTGGTCAAATCCCAAGATAATAGTGACTTATTGATTATTATTTTAGAGGGTTTTTCTATAGATGGACTTTGGTGGATGTGATTATTGATTTGGAGTAAAAATGTGTAAATTGAGTTATACTTTATCTTGTGATTATTATTTGATGTCCACTAACCCTTGATGAGATTGAAAAAATAAAGTGTGTTGAGTGTGGTAGATTTTGTGGACAACTTCTTGGCATAAAAAAGGTATGGGTAATATTCTCCATTAATTTGATTGGGTGGTTGATTTTTGAAAATATCATTGGAGTGAAAAGGATTGATTGTGGTTTCCTTTTGAGCATTGTTGGTTGAATTCTTCAAGGATTTTTGGTTTGAGAGTTATGGTTAAAACCTTATTTTATAAGCATTGTTGTTGAAGCCATTAGTCTTATGAAAAACCTGAGTTAGGGTTTGAGAAGAACATGAGTATCATTGTTATGTGAAGAATGTTTTATAAGCATTATTGTTGAAGCCCATTGGTTGTGCAAAGAACTTGAACTTGAGTTAGAGAAGAATATGAGTATCATTGTTATGTGAGATTTGTTGTTGAACATTGTTGGAAATATTTTGAGTTGGTTGATTCGTGTTTGGACTAGGGTTTGTGAGAAATAGTTTCTCCTTGTGGTGATTGGTTGAGTAGAGTTGTGCAAAGTGGTTGTTCAAATTCCATAAAACAAACTATTCTATATTGAGTATGAGCTGAGTTGAGATTGCTGAGTTGAGATTTATTTGAGTTGATATTGGGATTTGAGTATAGAACGTATTGAGTCTCTAACAATTCTCTTTATGCTTCTATGATATTGTTGTGTTAAGATTAATTTGAGCTAAGATTAGGATTTGATTATAGAACATATTGAGTCTCTAACAATTCTCTTTATGCTTCTATGAGATTGAGTTGAGATTTTGTTGAGCTGATTTGAGGTAAGTCTTTGAGAAGGCCTATGGACCGATTTTGAGTAAGCTTGTTATGTAGATTTGAAAAAGTCCTAGAGAGGACTTATTGAGCATATTTGGACAAGTTCTGAGTGAGCTTGTTGAGTAGATTTGGACAAGTTTTGAGTGATCTTGTTGAGCAGATTTGAGAAGGTTCTTAGTGAGCCTATTGAATTATATCTATAGAATTATATTTGTGATCTTATGAGGGTGGTAATTTTGTGTGTTGAAGCTATGAAAATCTTGCTTAACAAGGACTAGTCTAACTCTCCGATGGCTATGGTTAAAGATAAGTTGGGCGAAAAAATAATTTAAGTATGTTCCTTCTAAGCTTCCTTATTTTTTTTGGCTCTACCTTGTCTCACGCTTCCTCTACACTGGTTTTTTCTTCCCTTTTTTTTAGGCCCTATTTGGGTTCAAGGTGGTTTAGTCAGATCATTTTTGTAAGTCTTCCCTTGGTGGTAGTTATCCTAGGGATTGGAATTTTTCCATGGTTCTCCCATGGTAGTGGATGATGGTTATTTTTGCTATATTAACTCCTAACCAAATCCTTATTGGCCTATAGTTAATACATTTTGATTCTAATTTATAAAATATTCAAAAAACCTTTCAAAACCACTTTCATCTTTTGATTTTTTTTTGAATCCTTGATTTAAATAATGTTATTAAAATAAAATAAATTTTAATTATTATTTTTTTTTTGGAAAACATCCCAAAAGGGATGTCACTTTCGAGTAAGACCCAAGGAGGCAGGGGTATCCATTCCACTAGAATCACCCAGGACTCGAACCTGATCTACCACCTTTGACATACTCAAGGAGAAAACAAACACATAATAAGATTTCAAATAAATAAATAATAATAAAAATAAGAAAATAAAATAAAAACATGCTCCTTGAGTGTGTCAAAATATAAAGCACAACCAAACACACACACAATAAGATAAAAAAACACAACATAAACCACATAGAAAAAATACAAGAATAACATAACAAAACACAAACATGAAAAAAATAATAGAACACTACAAAGAAATAACCAACAGAAATATGAAAAACCAAAACAACCAAAATCTAAAAAATTAAAACATAAAAATAAAAATAAAAATAATAAACAACCAATAACAAACAATAAACAAAAATAAAAAACATAGAAAACTCTCATACATAAAAATACGAATTAACTCAAACATACATAAACACAAGAACAACAACAACCAAAACATAAGAACAATAACAAAAAACACAAAAAGAAACATAAAAAAACAAAAACACAAGAACAAAAAAAATACAAAGAACACAAAAACACAAGAACAAAAAAAAAAACACAAAGAACACAAAAACAAAACAAAACAAAAAACACACATAGCTCAAAAAACCAAACAAAAAAAAATTAAACTTATCAATGACCTTTCTAGACCAAAATACTTCTAAGGTAAGAATCAATAGAGGAAACAAAGAAAGAATAGTTTGAGCTAGGGAACTAAAATTCCTTAACCGAACCAAAGAGAACCAAAAATAAAGCAAGAAGAAACTAGGCACCTTCAAAACTAGAGCCATCCAAAAAAATGATAGAAAGAAGAGCTTCCCTTATTTGTGAAGCCCACCATCTAGGAGGGTGGCCATAACAAGTAAGATCACCTTTGTCCAAAGCCCAATTAGCTAAAACATCAACACTCTTGTTTTGATTTTTGACCACATGATTGTAATAAAATTTCAAAAATCTCATCTAGATTAATTGAATCTTCTCAATAATTATTTTTATTCTCCAATCAACCTTATGATTCTTAGGAGTCTTCAAAATATTAATCATGAGTTGAGAGTAAGACTCAACTAACACCTTTTCCCATCCAACCTTAGTAGCTTCTTGAAGGCCTCTAAGGATACCACACCCCTCAACAAGGTTATTGGAAAGAATACACAAATTCTCAGCAAAAGTAAAAACCAGGGAGCCATCTGAAAGTCTACCAATTCCTCTACACTAGATTTTCTAGGGTTCCCTCTAGAAGCCCCATTAGTATTGAATTTACCAAAATCCTTAGGAAGAGGTTGCTAATTTCTTGTCCTATCAATGTTTATTGACACTTGAATAAAAAATCGATATATTTCTAAACTTTTTATACATATAATTTGTAATTATATATAAATAAGGGGATACTAGGATAAATTAATTTGAAATATTAAAATGGCCAAAATTTTCACTTTTAAAATATACCATAGCAAACATTATGAAGAAGTTTAATACTACAGAAAAACCCACCTATCATGGAGGGTTCATACACATTTTAACCATTTGAATTCCATTATGTTAAATTATTGAAACACTACAAAACACTACAAAGACATAACGAACAAAAACATGAGAAACCAAAACAACCAAAACCTCAAAAATTAAAAAAATAAAAATAAAAAACCAACAACAAATAATAAACAAAAACAAAAAACATAGAAAACTCTCACACACAGAAACACGAATTAACACAAACATACATAAACACAAGAACAAGAACAATGAAAACACAAGAACGATAAAATAAAACACAAAAAAAAAAACATAAAACAACAAAAACACAAGAACAACAAAAAACAACACAAAGAACACAAAAAAAAAAAAGAAAAAAAAAACACACACCTCAAAAAAATAAACAAAAAAAAAATATTTGAACATAACAGTGACATTTCTAGAACAAAAGACTTCTATGGCAAGAATCAACAGAAGAAACAAAAGAAAGAATAGTTTGATCTAGAGAACAAAAATACCCTAGATACCTTCAAAATTGGAGCCATCCAAAAAAATGATGGAAATAAGAGATTCCCTTATTTGTGATCACCTTTTTCCAAAGCCCAATTAGCTAAACCATTAACACTCTTGTTTTGATCTTTGACCACATGATTGTAATCAACTTTCAAAAATCCCATCTGGATTAATTGAATCTTCTCAATAATTACTTTTATTCTCCAATCAACCTTATGATTCTTAGGAGTCTTCAAAAGACTAATCACGATTTGAGAGTCAGACTCAACTAACACCTTTTTCCATCCAACCTTAGTAGCCTCTTGAAAGCCTCTAAGGATACCACACCCCTTAGCAAGGTTATTGGAAAGAATACCCAAATTCTCAGCAAAAGTAAAAACCAGGGAGCCATCTGAAAGTCTACCAATTCCTCCTACACTAGCTTTTCGAGGGTTCCCTTTAGAAGCTTCATTAGTATTGAATTTACCAAAATCCTTAGGAAGAGGTTGCCAATTTCTTGTCCTATCAATGTTTATTGATACAAAATCGATATATTTCTAAACTTTTTATACATATAATTTGTAATTATATCTAAATAAGGGGATACTAGGATAAATTAATTTGAAATATTAAAATGGCCAAAATTTTCACTTTTAAAATATACCATAGCAAACAATAGTTGAAGAAGTTTAATACTATAGCAAAACCCACCTATCATGGAGGGTTCATACACATTTTAACCATTTGAATTCCATTATGTTAAGTTATTTAATATTAATTAAAATTTTATAATTAAACCATTATAAATCAAATCATGATATTTTACTTAAAATGTTCTATATGGATCAACTTTAAAAGCAATCATTAAATTGCAATTTCCTCTATCTGAATTCACCGACAGGAAAATATGTTTCTTTAACTTCATGAAAATTTCATTTACACTAGCACTCTCGTTTGTTGAGTGCGTGTTCTCAGCATCAACTGGCCTTAATTTAAAAAAATCTTAATATCTTCAAGAAAGAGTAGATCACAGTTGCCCTGCTCGCTTATACCATCGTAATCCCACCAATTTTGCGGTAGAAGCTGCTGTTCGGCCTCTCTCTCCGTTAGAACATATTCAAAGTAGCCTTTGTCAGGATTATTATAAGCAGAGAAACGGTCGTTTGAATCAGCATCCACGAAATACGAGTATGGGCTTCTAGAAATGCCCAATTCCTCGTCGCTAGCCCCCAACAAATAGGCCAGCTCTACATTATAACTGTTGTACTCCACCCCATTCTCCGCTGTATCCTCTCTGATCGCAGAGTCTGCTTCTGCATGCAGCGAGGTGCAATTACAATCATCAGATATACAACTATATGTACTCGATTCATCTTCATACAAAGGGCTCGACACGATATCTTCTCGAAGCATTCTCATCATGTCCCACACTAACTCTTCCCGGAATATCTCATTCAGGCACTCCAGGTTCTGGACATCCATTTCAGAAACGATTTCACAGAAAACATCGACGTTTCTGCAATCCGAGTCGTGGCGGAGACGCTTTGCGGGGCTGTTCTCAGATTCCGGAGAGATGCACCCCTCCCTGGACTCGAACCTCTGGCGTTTTCGGCTCTCCTTCTCCATGGCCTTCAGCTTCTGTAAAATTCCAAATGGTTTGGATGATAAGTTTCAATTAAAAGAGGAAATATGAATGGCACAACTAAGTTCTTGAATGAAAAATCTGTTGGGAAAGTGCAGCTTATATATAATCCAATCAAAAGGATTTTCGTAAAACACGGATGAAACACAACGTTACTAAGTCAAATTATTAAAAAAAGAAAAAACAAAATTTCTCCTTCAAGATATGAAAAAGCCTGAGGCTCGATCTGAAGTTACAAGAGCGATCCAGAAAGTAGACAAGATTGATTGCTCGAAAAGATGGGACCCTTGATTTGGAAACCGGCCTACGTAAACATCACAAAGATGAGCATTTCAACTTCGTCGGACATGGAGAAAACATCAAGACGGAGATGGACTTAAATTGGAAAATACGTTCCATGTGGTTCTTAGAACCAGGCGAGAGGCGTGTTTTATTTGAATTTTTGTTGCACCCCCCACGATGAGTTGTACAAGGATATAATCTGGTCGGCAGTTTTGTTGATGATATCGATCCAAGCGAAATTGGCTGTATCAATACGTGTTTGACAACAAGTTGCAAGTTTGCTAGGTAGCGGGGAATGAGCGACAAGAGGACTGTTGAAAATAAGTGTACAAAACGAAAAAGTTTTCTGATTCGGTTGGTACGCCGTAGCTTTCCTACGCACGCTTGTGTTTTAGAATAATGCGGATTATTTCCTGATTACTACATGCAAATAAATGATGTAGTAATCTTTATTTTATATTTTATATAGTTTAATTTGTTATTTTGGATTTATTACGAGTTGTCTTCATTCCGGTACTAAGTAATTTTGTGTTTATTAACGATTGTTTTTATCGTTTATTATTAACACACGTGACACAACAATCATAGATATAAAATAATAGAGGAGGTTAAAGATATGGATACAAGTGTAAAAAGATCAATAGCAAGGAAATAAGAAGCATTAAGGAAATACATTATAAATTAATTAATATAATTATTATAATTATTAGAGGGAAAATACATTATAAATTAATTAATCTAACTTTGATATGTGTACCAATGAATACTAAACTTGCTTTTCTAAAATTCATCATATAATGGGCCTTATATTTATACTTTTAAAGAAAATGTACTTATCTAGATTCTTCAAATTCAGTTCCAAAGGTCTAAAACTTATATGCACTAGTAAAAATGATGAGAGGCTTATTTAATGGGCCTTATAGGTTTTCTTTTAAAGTAAATGTACCTTATATAGATTTTACAAAGCAATTTCAAGGTCTAAACTTATATGTAGCAGTAAGAATAATGTGATGCTTATTAATAGTAGATTTTATTAATAATAATATTTTTTCTTTTTCTTATTGTATTTACATAGATAATAGCAAGCTAATTTTTTGTTCACAAATTAGTCATAATTTTGGTGGTTTTCTTCTCTTAAGTACATCAACCTTGCAAGTCTTTATGGGTGAGTGTGTGTTTTATGTCTTGTTTAAATATAGGTGGTCAAAAATAAATAGTAAATAATTGCCACTTTAAAGTCACAAAATCAATGTTTTTAATCTCAAATTAGGATTTAAAAACCTATATCTTTAAATTGGATCCACCCTTCTTAAACAAGCAATAATATTTAGATGAAGGACATAGAATAGGACATAATGAATATATTTCATATAGTTTTTCCTTTGAAATATTAAAATTTGAAAAGATATTTGTTATAATAATATTTTAAAAGTGTATGAGAGATCTAAATATAAAAAAAATAAAGGTCATAGATTCAAATTCTCAATGAATCTCTAGAAGACATATTTATATGTTGTAAAGATTGTTTAGAGTGGTAATATAAAATAATTTTAATAATAGCAAGGTAAAGTATTTGATTCCATATATTCATTAAATGACATTTAAATGTTCAAAATAGTTTTTGGATGACTTGAAGAATTTTTAAATACTATTTACAGATAAGCTCAATTATATTATATTTTTATTACATTGATGGTAAACAGATGGGTATTTATAAACACTAAGTGGTGATCATTCTTTAGATGGTTGGGTGGAAAAGCATAAAATATTTGTCCAAATAACAATGAAATCGATATGGATAGAGGTTCTAAAATTGTCTAAGATTAAGTTTATAAAGAAACTACAAATTCACTCATATATTTATTAAATATGGTGTAATATATATAAAAAAAACCTCTTATAATTTCAAATATCTTATTCATATTTATTATTCATATAACAATAAAATAACATTTATTTTTAATAAACCATAATTTAAATACTTATTAAATCAGTGGTATTAAGTTGATCAATTCCTAGGACCCTCAAAAAGTCATTGCCGAAGACAACTCCCTTATCACCATAAATCATATAAAGGAGAGAATCCTTACAAGCCTTTATTTAGTAAACATGATCCTTGAAGCTAAAATATGCTCTCATATTTTCATGGAAGTAATATTCCAATATTTTTCATGAAGGTAACAAGTTTTCAGATTTCATGGCCAACTTAGGGGTGAGTCAAGCGAGATTTCATGTTTAGTAGGAGAAATTACCTTCAGGTCTAAGAAGCTTAGAGGATGCCAATATTTTGGGATGGGAAGTGAAGTTGGAATAGATGCAGTTACTCATAGAGAAATACACTATTCCAGCTAACAAGAAAGTCAAATTCATGAATGAAAATGATTGTATTCCAAAGCCTGAACCAAAAATTAATCTAAAGAAGCTACAAACACCTCCTGTAATCCTATCAAGGACACAACAACCAATATGTAGAATTCTATCTGTGATATTATGAGGGTGGTAATTTCTTATGTTGAAGCTACCAAAGTCTTGCTTAACGAGGACTAGTTTGACTCTCCGATGGCTACAGTTAAAGATAAGTTGGATGATAAAATAATTTAAGGATGTTCCTTCTAGGCTTCCTTATTTTTTGTGGATCTACCTTATCTTAGGCTTCCTCTATGATGATTGTTGCTTCCCTATTATTTGATTCATATTTGGGTTCTAGGTGGTTTAATCAAATCATGTTTGCAAGTCTTCCCTTGGTGGTAGTTATCCTAGGGCTTGGGTATCTTCCATGGTTCTCCCATGGTAGTGGATGATGGTTCTTTTTGTTATATTAACTCCTAACCAAATCCTTATTAGCCTATAGTTAATACACTTTAATTATGATTTGTAAAATATTTGAACAACCTTTAAAAACTCCTTTCATCTTATGATTTTTTTTTATTTCCTTGATTGAAATAATTTTATTAAAATAAAAATAAATTTTAATTAATTAAAAGTATCTAAAATTTAATAAAAAAATTGTTATATATCACATTATTCTCAATTAACGTGATAAGTTTTAATATGCCATCATAATTTAAAGGACTTAAATTTATTTTTTATCAAAATATATTTAAATAAAGACTATACATTTTTTTCAACTTTCACCTATATACCATTATTATTTATGAACTAGTACTTATTGTACTATTTTAAATATCATCATCTTATTTAATTGGTCTTATGTTTTTTCTTTTAAAGGAAATTTTCTTATCTAGATTCTTCAAATTCAATCCCAAATTCTGAAACTTATACATACTAGTAAAAATGACGAGTTTTATTTAATGGGATTTAGTTGTTTTTTTTTGTTATTAAAAAAATTTAACAGGTCCTCCAACTTTTTATATAAAAGTGAGCTAGAAAATAATGGGTCTTATGTTTTTCCTTTTAAAGGAAATTTACTTATCTAGATTCTTTAAATTCAATTCCAAGGTCTGAAATTTATACATACTACTAATAAATATGATGAGATTTATTTAATGGGCCTTATAGTTTTTTTGTTATTAAAAAATTTTAATAGGAACCTCTATATTTTTATATAAAAGTGAGCTAAAAATTGAAATATTCTCATGATAGCAACACTTATTAACGGGTTTTATAGTTTTTTTTTAAAGTAAATATAATTTTAAGGCCTAAAATTATATGTAGTAGTAAAAATGATATGAACAACTCAATGATTTAGGGTTTGGTTCTTCTTCAAGAGGTCTAAGGTTCAAAGGTTCAAACTATGACATGTGTGTTTGTGTTTATGTGTTAATCCCTTATTGATAAGTATAGCTCTTGGTCTTACAATGGGTCATCCTTAATAAAGGATTGTTCAATTCTATATGTTAACAGTAGGAACTTACCACATTATTTAAAAAAAAAAAAAATGATGTTTATCAATAAAATATTTTATTATTAATATTTTTTTTCCATTTTCTTATGTAGATTTTATAATTAATAATACTTTTTCCATTTTATTATTACCTCTACATAAATAGTCACAAGGTAATTTTTTTTTTCTTAAATTAGTCAAAAATTGATGGCCTCCTCTTAAGCACATCAACCTTGTAAATATCCATGGGTGAGTGTGTGTTCTATGTATTTTCTAAATATAGGTGGATGAATCAATTGCCACTTCAAGGCCACATAACCAATGGTTTTAATATCAAATTAGGATTTAAAAAGTATATTTTTAAATTGGATCCACCCTTCTCAAACAAGAAATATACTTTTTAAATTGGATTCACCCTTCTCAAACATGCAATAATATTTAGGTGAAGAATGAAGAATAGAACATAATTAATATATTTAATATATTTTTTAATTTGAAATATTTAAAATTGAAATGATATTTTTTTATAAAAGGATATTAAACTTTATGAGAGATCTAAATATTAAAAAAATAAGGTTCATTGCTTCAAATTTTCAATGGATCTTTACAAGACATATTTAGATGTTGTAAAGGTTGTTTAGAGTGGTAATATAAAATAAAATTCCTAATAACAAGGTAAAGTATTTTTTTTAATAAGTTTAATGAGTTAACATAGGTTTTTATGAGGGGTTATAGTCCTCTCATATTAAGTAGGGTTTGAACTTTGGACCTCTTAAAGAGAGGTAAAATCCCTTATCACTGATAGGATCCTCCTTACTTAGAGTAAAATTTTACCAGGTGAAATAGGGTATAATGACAGCTTTATAAATTTGAAACCATACCCACAAAAATAAAATAATGAAGGCCAACTCTTATCTAAAAATAAAGAAAAATATTTAACCCTATATATTCATTAAATAACATTTAAATGTTCAAAATAATTTTTGGATGAATAGAAGATTTTTAGAATCCTAATTACAAATAAGCCAATTATATTTTTATTACATTGATGTAAATAAATAGGTATTTGAAAACACTAAGTGGTGATCATTCTTGAAATGGTTGCATGGAAAAACACAAGATGTTTACCCAAATAACAATGAAATTAGAGTGGATAGAGTTTGTAAAATTATGAATGATCAAGCTTATAAAAAATCTACAAATCCAAAAATATCTTTATAAAATATAGTGTAATATAAATATGATCTCTTATAATTTTAAATGTCTTACTCATACCAATTATTTATATAACAATAAAAACATCTTTTATTTATAATACATTATAATTTAAATACTTTTTAAATTTTTATTTAAATAATTTTATTAAAATTAAATTAAATTTTAATTATAATTTAAATTTATTATTACTTAAAATAAACGTCTATTGACCCTTGAATAAGTAATCGATCATGTTTCTAACCCTATTATACATATAATTTGTAATTATATCCCTCAAATAAGGGAAGACCAGGATAAATTAATTTGAAATATTAAAATGGCCAAAATTTACACGTGTAAAATACACCATAGCAAACATTAGTTGGAGAAGACTAATATTATAGCAAAACACACCTATCATGAGGGTTCACACATATTTTAAATTTTAAATTCCATTTTTTTTATGAATGGTTATTTTAAAATCACATCTTAGAAATCATTAACTTATCCTAATAACGATTAATACATGAACTAACTTATTCTAATAGCGGATAAAAAAAACTACACCACACACATACCATGATCATCAACATCAAACTAGAAACATTCTACAACCAGAAAGGTATTAAGGAAGAGAAATCGTGGCAGAAAAGATCTATTAGAAAAATTTTACAACCAGAAAGGTCTTAAGGAAGGGAACTCATGGCAGACAAAACCTTATCCATTTGAAGTCGGTGATTCTCTCCATCCATCACAATGCTCCTCAACCCAACCTAAGCATGAGTAATTGAAAAAGAAGGACGAGACTAACCAAAAATTTCGGTGACTGTCCAAAGCCCCCAACCATACTTAGGCACAGGCGCATATTGCGGTGTGATCATAGGCACAAAATGTTGGGAGGTATACAGATCCAGCTGCTATAGTGACCCTTCATAGTTACAATATTTGCTCCGAGGAAGCTGACATCATGCACAATCAAGAAAAACCTGCAAATGATCAAACTCCATAGCCACCCTTTTAACCTGATCATAGATTTGAAACCACAAATCATAAAAAGCTTCGAATTTATCACCAAACACGGATCAATTTGCTTGAAAATAATTTTGTTTCTAAATTTCTAATGTTAAACAGACTTTAAGATTTGCCACACTTCAATTCAAAAATTTTAGACTCAATTAAAATTTTATATTTAAACCATTTGTAGACACCAAAACAAAGACCAATCCGATTATGTGGTCGCAAACACTGATCGCTTTGACAAACACAGCCCCCAGGGCAACCCTCAGAGGTTAAACAGTGGTCCTAACCACTTTCATAGCAATTTTGTAAGGTCAAGAGGCAATTTGGCACATTCAGGCACTTTGCTCAGTATTCGTCTCACCTAGGGACGAATTCTGAATTCGTCTCTAGTCGGGACAAATTCCAAGTTTAACGGGCAAAAAGAAGAATGGCACCAAGTGGAAGCCAAGGACAGTCAGTTGATGACTCCTACATCGCATGCGTGTGTGGGTGGGCAGATGGGCTGTTAGAGGACTGTCACAAGGGCAGTTATGAAAGCCCAAGTCATGGAGGACTCCCCTCCCTCATGGGAAGACATGACCGCCACATGGCACCTATGACCAACACATGGTGCTTATGCTTCCCTCTCAATCGATCATGTTTCTAACCCTATTATACATATAATTTGTAATTATATCCCTCAAATAAGGGAAGACCAGGATAAATTAATTTGAAATATTAAAATGGCCAAAATTTACACGTGTAAAATACACCATAGCAAACATTAGTTGGAGAAGACTAATATTATAGCAAAACGCACCTATCATGAGGGTTCACACATATTTTAAATTTTAAATTCCATTTTTTTTATGAATGGTTATTTTAAAATCACATCTTAGAAATCATTAACTTATCCTAATAACGATTAATACATGAACTAACTTATTCTAATAGCGGATAAAAAAAACTACACCACACACATACCATGATCATCAACATCAAACTAGAAACATTCTACAACCAGAAAGGTATTAAGGAAGAGAAATCGTGGCAGAAAAGATCTATTAGAAACATTTTACAACCAGAAAGGTCTTAAGGAAGGGAACTCATGGCAGACAAAACCTTATCCATTTGAAGTCGGTGATTCTCTCCATCCATCACAATGCTCCTCAACCCAACCTAAGCATGAGTAATTGAAAAAGAAGGACGAGACTAACCAAAAATGTCGGTGACTGTCCAAAGCCCCCAACCATACTTAGGCACAGGCGCATATTGCGGTGTGATCATAGGCACAAAATGTTGGGAGGTATACAGATCCAGCTGCTATAGTGACCCTTCATAGTTACAATATTTGCTCCGAGGAAGCTGACATCATGCACAATCAAGAAAAACCTGCAAATGATCAAACTCCATAGCCACCCTTTTAACCTGATCATAGATTTGAAACCACAAATCATGAAAAGCTTCGAATTTATCACCAAACACGGATCAATTTGCTTGAAAATAATTTTGTTTCTAAATTTCTAATGTTAAACAGACTTTAAGATTTGCCACACTTCAATTCAAAAATTTTAGACTCAATTAAAATTTTATATTTAAACCATTTGTAGACACCAAAATAGCACCAATCCGATTATGTGGCTGCAAACACTGATCGCTTTGACAAACACAGCCCCCAGGGCAACCCTCAGAGGTTAAACAGTGGTCCTAACCACTTTCATAGCAATTTTGTAAGGTCAAGAGGCAATTTGGCACATTCAGGCACTTTGCTCGGTATTCGTCTCACCTAGGGATGAATTCTGAATTCGTCTCTAGTCGGGACAAATTCCAAGTTTAACGGGCAAAAAGAAGAATGGCACCAAGTGGAAGCCAAGGACAGTCAGTTGATGACTCCTACATCGCATGCGTGTGTGGGTGGGCAGATGGGCTGTTAGAGGACTGTCACAAGGGCAGTTATGAAAGCCCAAGTCATGGAGGACTCCCCTCCCTCATGGGAAGACATGACCGCCACATGGCACCTATGACCAACACATGGTGCTTATGCTTCCCTCTCAAAAGATACCCCATGGGTCTATAAAAGGTGGGACTTTTCTCACCCAAAGGGACATATTAGAGGGAATTTCAAGCAACGAAGTGTTGTCCAATTGAAAACCCATTTGCATCCTTTTGATTCACCTTCTCACATCCATTAATATATTTCGTAAGGGAGGTTATTGGGTGGCTTTTGGAAGCATGGTTCCAACCCAAATCCAACATTTGACCACCTTACACCACCAATTTGTAGACATCCCAATCCTAAGAGGTTTTGGGCCCATCCCTAGTGGATTGGCACCGAAATCAAGTGCCAACGGTGGGAGGCCCACTTGGGCACCCCGCATTTTCTAAGTTTTATTCTAAAGCGTTCTAGATTATTTGTTCATGTTGCATATTGTGTTATTCTATTTAGTGAACTCATAGCTTCAATTCCATAACATTTTGATCAGATTTTATCACGCCTTTTGTCGCTTTGTTGTCCTACTAACTTGTAGGTGGCGATATTGAATTCTCGAGGATGGAGGCCAAATTGGGAGAATAAGACCATCTGGGTCATCCCAAAATGGCCCCAATTACCTAACCCCTCTGTTTGTAGGTGTTTTGGAGGTCTCGAGAGTTGAAATTGGAGCAGTATCACTTCGGCTTTTCCAACACAATCAAATTCGTCCCACCCAGGGACGAATAGCAGTCAGAATTCGTCCTGCACAAGGACGAATTACAGGTGAAGGCATATTGGCCTACTGTTTCAACGGTAGTGGCCCTCTGGTAATGTCTTATGACCTCTGTCAAATTTGCAGGTGACTTAGATCCATTTTATTCACTGTATTTGACAATATTTTGCATGCATCTTTTGCTATTTCACAGAACAAAATTTCCTTTTGTCACAGGTGCTACTAACTCTTTGTTTGTTTCTTTGATTGTAGGAGGAGCAACAAGAAGTGAGGATTCGTTGGCATAAGCGGCGGCAACATCCTGGCCCACCCATTTCAAATGTGGGCATGCGGAAGAGGGATCAATGATCAAGATTGTAACCAAATCCATTTAACGCTCCTAGCCCCTAAAAAGGGAGGAGGTGATTTTGTAACCATGGTTAAAGAGTTTAATAAAAGGGTTGTGACTTCTCTAAATTCTTGTAACTTGTTTCAATTGATTTGCCTCTTTCGTTTAATGCACTTCATGTTTTAGGACTTAAGCGTTATTTTGATTTGAATGCATCGAAGTAGTTTTTTATTTCTAAAAAGCTTTCAGAATCTCATGCTTTCAGTGGCGATCACGGTGGGACGAAGACGAAGAGCCATTTGCTAAAAATATCAATTATCTGTCAAACCCAAATTTTGCTCTCAGATATCTAGGCCAATGCAATTGGCATGGATATGGGCTAGGCAGATATGAGCAAGGGATGCGTGTCCTTTGCCAACCAAGATATCAGATGCCACATGATAAGTCAGGAGTAGGGTTCAACCACCCCCTACCCTTAGACATCTTGGTAGAAAATATGCAAGGCCTAGAAATAGGCAACAAGGGGGGATTGGCACCAGATCTTTATGCCAACCCAAATACAGAATATACATTGGGAGATTACCTCCCGTGGTCAACAAAAACCCTTGGAAACAACAGTAATCCCTCTCCTTTGCTAGAGAGAGGTGAAATATCAGACATTAATACCCAAAGAGAACATCAACGGTGTTCTGACATCTTTTTGAAGCTGTTCCCCTTAGAGGTTCCAGTTGAATCAATACAGTGTCAAGAGAATCAAGTCCCTCCACCAAGAGTGGAACAACCGCAATGGGACCAGATTAACTTGCTAGAACAAGGAGAACCTTCAATGTCACAAGTAACAGTTACTGAAGAGAATGAACATTTTTGGATCTCCGAAAGTGATTCAGAAGATGATACTGAGATGATCTATCTCAGACATGTGCGACGAAACAATCACCCTTTAACTCATGAAGATCTAATGGGACAGATGGGCATAAGGTTAGGGCATGAATGGTGGATAGACCTAGCAAGGTGGGACCAAGTGTTGGATCCATGGCTCCAAATTCAAGATGAGCACCATCCACCATGAGACCCTATCATGACATCAGTGCCAAGAGAAGACCCCGTCTTCCTACCAACACATAGGGTCGATCCATTCATACCCATCCCTACAGAACCATATCCAGAGCATAGAGAGCATCTAGAAGACTCAAGTTATCACACCCACGGTAATGGAGACCAAATTCATTCCATCCACATGATATCCATTGATTTGACCGAACCCATCCGCAATCCGGTCGATCCAGCATGGTCATTGCATCTAGACATAGATGTCATCAACTGGGATCGCATCAATTCACTTTTATCACCATCAAAGTATTGGCATTTTGGTGAAATGACTCATTTTACCCCAAGGACAACTCAGGATATTTTTCAAGCTAAAGAGGGACCCGAGGTTCCCAACGTAGATCTAAATTCAGCTAATGATATCCATTTGATCCCAACTCCACATCAGTTGGAATACGGATCCCACATGTCAGTCGAGGAGACGACTGACATAGATATCGGCACAGATCCAATGAATCCACAGATTCTCAAGCTGGGGGTAAGTCTTTCCCCCGAAGAGCAAGCCAACTACATTGCCCTTCTCAAAGAGAAGAAGGAGTTTTTTGCATGGTCGTATAAGGATATGCCAGGACTAGACCCATAGCTAGTCACGCATAATTTAACGCTTGATCTAAAAATCAAGCATGTAAAGCAAAAACTATGTAGGATGCACCCAACAGTGGCCTTGATGGTCAAATATGAATTGCAAAAGCTATTGGATGCAAATTTTGTCATCTGCGTGGATTATCCACCATGGTTGTCAAACATGGTTCCCGTTAAAAATCCTGATGGGAGGATTCGCATATGCACTGATTTTTGAGATCTAAACAAAGCGAGTCCTAAGGATGATTTCCCCTTGCCAAGCATCGACGCATTGGTAGACGCTACAACAAGTCACAAAATGCTATCCCTCATGGATGGTTTCTCGAGATACAATAAGATTCGTATCAATCCTGAGGATCAACTCAAAACGGCGTTCACAATGCCTTGGGGGAAATTTTGTTATAAGGTCATGCCTTTTGGCCTTAAAAATGTTGGCGCCACCTACCAACGTGCCATGACGTACATCTTCCACGATTACATGCATAAAAATTTGGAAGATTACATGGATGATTTTTTAGCCAAGTCTCTTTTGTGCTCAGATCATCTCGGTGACTTAAGCAAGATCCTCGATCGCCTCATAGAACATAATGTTAGACTAAATCCCAAGAAGTGCGTATTTGGCGTCACATCTGGAAAACTCTTGGGTTTCATAGTCTCAAAACGAGGAATCGAGGTGGACCCACAGAAAGTCAAGGCAATCCTTGAAATGGTTCCCCCAAAAACCATCAAGTAGCTCAGAAGTCTGCAAGGAAAGGTCACGTCGATTAAACACTTCATAGCATAATTATCTGACAAGTGCCGACCCATGAACAAATTATTGCACAAGGGGGTTACATTTCACTAGGATGACGAGTGCTAGTCAGCCTTTGACGAAATCAAACAATACCTGGCTTCGCCACCAGTATTGGCACCACCTAGACCAGGAGTGTCGTTCTACTTAAACTTCCAATGCACCAACAATAATGCAGAATATGAAGCCTTGCTCCTAAGTCTTCAGACAGCAATCGCCATGAACATAAAACGACTGAACATCTTTGGTGATTTGCTGTTAATTGTCAATCAAGTAAAAGGGGTATATAAATGCAAATGCCCAGTTTTGCAGGCTTATAAAGCCCTTGTGGACAAATTCCTGGCAAAACTTGAGTGGTATGACATTGAGGCACTGCCTCGATCATCGAATTGTTTTGCAGACACAATGGCCTCCTTAGGGTCACTAATTTTGCAAGACCTTTTCGATGATATGACAACCATTCAAGTCAAAACCTTATCGCAATCCGTGATGGAGCGTGCAAGCACAGACTTGATGCCAGGAATCCACATGATCCAGATTGAACCATCCTCGGATAAGTTCTTTCGAATCTGAGATCGTCTGAAATGTGCCAACTAGGGGTCCTTGTTTTCCCCCACTCCCATTAATAGCAACACAATGCTATTCTTACAAGTTCTATCCCATTCAGCGTTTGTTAGGGAAGAACTTCAAAAGGGAATGGTTGTTCATACTATCGAGGTTTTCGATCAACAAGACTGGTATTTACCCATTAGAGACTACCTCAAGTTAGGTAATCTTCCCCTTGGATTGACGCACGCCGCAAAACAAACATTCAAGCAGAAAGCGGCTAAGTATGTCTTGATAGGAGACATTTTGTATCATCGTAGCTATGAAGGAATTCTTCTTCGTTGCTTGGACCAGCAAGAGTCCACTTGGGCAGTCGCCCAAGCGCATGATGGTACATGTGGTGGCCACTTTAGTGGTATGGCCATTACAAAGCGCATTCTTTGCATGGGATATTATTGGCCATATTTAGAGCGATATTGTTGCGCATATGTCAAGAAGTGTGTGAAGTGTCAACATCATGCCAATTTGATGCATGTACCTTCCCAGGACTTGCAGAAAGTCTAGTCTACTTGGCCATTTTTGCAATGGGGCTTTGATCTAATTGGAAATATCTCCCCTACATTGTCAGGCCGTCATACATTTATCATAACGGCCATAAAGTATTTTACCAAATTGGTGGAAGCAATTCCGCTAACCTCTACGACAGGACCCCACATTGTGGAGTTCATTTTGCATAACATCATATGTCGTTTTGGTATTCCATCCAGAATAATCTCGGATAATGGGCCATCATTCAAGAACAAAGACGTGTGTGCTTTGACCACAAAGTACAAAATTCAGCATAGTTTTTCGACACCATATTATCCATAGGCAAATGCGCAAGCAGAGGCGTCAAACAAAATGCTAGTTGTCATCCTTAAAAAGATGGTCGTAGACAATCATAAGGATTGGCACATACAAATCCCACTTGCCCTTTGGGCTTATCGCACTAGCATTCGTACGCTAACTGGGGCAACTCTATTTTCGCTCGTGTATGGCTCAGAGGCAGTAATGCCTCTCGAGTTGGAAATTCCTTCCCTCTGCATATCAATGCAGGAGTTCACAGATAATGACACTGCATAGCAGGCCCAGTTAGACCAACTTATGTTGCTTGATGAACGATGCGTTAATGCTCTCGAGCACTTATGTGTCTATCAAGAGTGGCTTAAGAAATCTTATAACATGAAAGTTCACCTAAGGGACTTTCGGGTTGGTTATTTGGTTTTGAAGGAAAACCAACAGAACTCTAATTTGCCATCCCACCTAAGGGACAAGTTCGCAGCAAATTGGTTAGGTCCATATGTCATTGATAGCAAAATAGGACCCGGGACATACCGGCTAGCTTCTCTTGACGGTATCAAGGAAACAGAACCCTTGAATATCAGTCATTTACGACCATTTCATATCTAAGAGAGCCATATCCCAAAATGCTCCAAGGATTATCGCAATCGCTTGGTCCAATCCCAAAAATGCTCCAAGGATTATCGCAATCACTTGGTCACCCCAAAATGCTCCAAGGATTATCGGAATCATTTGGTCACCCCAAAAATCTCCAAGGATTATCACAATCACGTGGTCACCCCCAAAACTCCAAGGATTATCACAATCGCTTGGTCAAAACCCAAAAAAGCTCCAAGGATTATCGCAATCACTTGGTCACCCCAAAAATCTCCAAGGATTATCGCAATCACTTGGTCACCCCAAAAAGCTCCAAGGATTATCGCAGTCACTTGGTCACCCCAAAAAGCTCCAAGGATTATCGCAATCACTTGGTCACCCAAAAAGCTCCAAGGATTATCGCAATCACTTGGTCACCCAAAAAGCTCCAAGGATTATCGCAATCACTTGGTCACCCAAAATGCTCCAAGGATCCCTAAAATCACTTGGTCAAACCCAAAAGCCCTAAGGATTATCGCAATCGCTTGGTCATCCCAAAATGCTCCAAGGATTATCGCAATCTCTTGGTCACCCCAAAAGCTCCAAGGATTATCGCAATCTCTTGGTCACCCCAAAAGCTCCAAGTATTATTGCAATCACTTGGTCATCCCAAAAGGCTCCAAGGATTCTTGCAATCACTTGGTCAATCCCAAAATGCTCCAAGGATTTCACAATCGCTTGGTCAAAAATCAAGAAAATTCAAAAAAACAACAAAAATCATCAAAAACAACAAAAATTTGCATCTCATTTCTAGGCATGCTAAAATTCATCAATCGAGAATTTTTCTCGCATCTCATCTTCATATTCAGAAAAAACAATCCATCAAAAATACAAAAATACACAGATGCATAAAAGCATTGCATCCATACATTGCATACTTGTGGTCATATAGGTCAAAGGCACCATAGGTTGTAATTGCTCTGCTAATCCATCTTGTTCCACACTGTTCCATTTCACAAAAACAACAATAACACCATACATTGCTTTTTACCACACTAGAGTCAGTGGTCTTTTAATGTATCAAGAGTTTTTGTAATTCAGTCATCATTTTTCTCTTTAGCCATGTAATGTATCGAGTCAAACAGATTTTACGAAGGTAGAGTTACACTTGAAATACACCTTGTTACGTAACATCCCAACACAAACTAAAACACATAAAATAATTCCTAAGTTGTGTGAACGAAAGATGAAACCTGCACAGTAATCCAGGTCACCATAAGCAAAATGGCTATCTTGCTCATCCCCCTGTGCGAATGACCCCAAGAATGCTGAGAGTTGGCAAAAGTACAAGCATCCTCCCTACCCAATTCCCTAAGAATCCCTAAGTTCTCAATAGTTGCAAAATGTCAAAAATTTGCAAAACGTCAAAACTCCAAAATTTGACATACTACAGTGCACACATGAAACGGCACAAACAATAGTGATTTTCGTCACTCCATATCCCCAATCCCTTGCTCAAAAGAAAAACAAATCAAAATAAAAAGTGATCTTATCACTACAAACGAGCAAGTATCCCAATACAATTGAAGAAAATAAGGGAGTTGAACTTGAATCCCTGGAACTCTCAACATTCTAACAGGTCATGAGGCAAGCCTCAGTACCGGTTTGTTTGATAGCCTATCGGTTGTAGACACCAAAACAGCACCAATCTGATTATGTGACTGCAAACACTGATCACGTTGACAAACACAGCCCCCAGGGCAGCCCTCAAAGGTCAAACAGTGGTCTTAACCACTTTCATAGCAATTTTTTAAGGTTAGGAAGCAATTTGGCACATTTAGACACTTTGCTCAGTATTCGTCTCACCCAGGGACAAATACTAACTGGAATTCGTCTCACCCAGGGACGAATTCCAAGTTTAATGGGCAAAAAGAAGAATGGTGCCAAGTTGTAGCC
>JAQPPZ010013394.1:0-64736 GCA_028583015.1 Wollemia nobilis
AAGAAAATCAAATCAATCATCTTCACACCAAAATTTGGGGTATTTTAAGCCCTAAAAAGTAATGTTATATTTGGGATAAATTTTGACCTATTAAATCATCTTATAACTTCATAAAAACACCACCATTAGATCAGGCTCAAAAAGAGCTTTCCAATGAGTACAAATATGCCTATTTTTGGATATATATTGTGGTGAATTAACCCTAAGAAAATATTGGTCCAAAACATTTTAGGTGAATGGGCCGACATCGAGGGTTCTCATATTCGTCAATTTCCAATTTTGGAAATCCTAATATTTGCCCAATTTGTGAATATTCGCCACTATGCATAACCCTACTTGGAACCAAGAAGAAAACAAGAAAATAATAATTAAGGTGGAAGATGAATTTATTTAGGAAATCCTAAAAATGGTTTTCTTAATGGGAGCGTGAGAATCTTTTTGGAAGTTTCTTTTCTTCTCTCTTTTAGTCAGTAAATAATTAAGAGGAGGATAGAGGGAGAGTAAAGGGGATTTCCTCTTGGGTATGGGGAGAGTAATTAAAAAGAAGGGAAGCACTAGAAAAGGAGGATATGGAGGAACTAGTAGGGAAGATATTTGCATAGAAAAAGCATGAGGAAGAGAGCAAAAGACCAAAGGACTAGACCATGCAGGCAGTATGTTTGGAAGCTTGTTTCTCGGTAATGCTTTTGATTATATTAAACTATATTATGTAGTGTTTTCTAGAATAGATAGCCTAGGCAAAATGTTTTTAATTAAGTTTAAATATGATTACCTTCATTCTGGAATAGATAGCTTGGGCAACATGTTATTAATTAAGTTTAAATATGCTTATGTTCATTTTGGAATAGATATCCTGGGCAACATGTTTATAATTAATTTTAAATATGCTTACCTTCATTATGGAATAAATAGTCTAGGCAACATGTTTATAATTAAGTTTAAATATGATCACCTACATTATGGAATATATATCCTTGGAAACATGTTTTTAATTAAGTTTAAATATGTTTACCTTCATTTTGGAATAGATAACCCAATAAACATGTTTTTAATAAAGTTTAAATATGCTTACCTTCTTTTTGGAATAGATAGCCTAGGCAACATATTTTTAATTATGTTTAAATATGCTTACCTCCATTATGGAATAGATAGCTTGAGCATGTTATATTAAGGTTTTATATGTATATGTTTACCTTGATTGCATTTTTGAAAGCTTGAGTATTGCATATGTTTTAAATCAAGGATTTTATGTGCATATGCTTAGTTTGAATTTGTTTTTGAAATCATGTGCAATTCACATGAGTTTCAACATCCTCTGTTTTTAGAATAGCTATGTGTGAGCTTAAGTTTCTATTGGGAAATAGAGTCAAGGATTTCTATTAATAAAATTAGACCTTATATTTTACATTGAGAAATTGAGCTTAAGTTTTATTGAGAAATAAAGTTTTTTATTAAGAAAATTAGAGCTTATATTTAGGGAAGAAACTATGGTGAAATAGAGTTTATGATTACCTTTGTTAATTCAATTTCATGCTTTATAGTAATGAAATGAAGCTTAATGATTAAAGCCCGAGTTTTTCTATTTAAGGAAAAGAACATGTGTCTTCTTTAAATGATTGAACTAAATTTTTATGTTGTGAGATAAATCTTATGCCTTCTAATAAGAGAGAATTTTGTTTAAGTTTTGAATGCACTTAATGGGTAAGAATAGATGGGGAATCTATTCTTGAGGAGTATGGACTTGTCTTAGTATGTTGCTATGTTAATTGATATAAAAAGTGATTTGAAAAAGTATTGTGATATCTTTATGCACCCGATTGATTATTGAAATGATAAACTGTTTTGGAAAGAATGGGTGGGGAATCCATTCTTGAGGGAATTATGGGGTTCCCTCTTTGATTGATTGTTGAAATGATAAATTATTTTGGGAAGAGATATCTTTGTAATTGAAAATAATGAGAAAAAAACTTTGGTGAAGAATGGGTGGGGAATCCATTCTTGAGAGGAATTATGGGGTTCCATCCCTATTTTTTCTATATGAAAAGTGATTGTTAGAAGCATGGTTGTTTTGTGTTAAATACTATGGATTTTGCTTAATGTTGCTTTCAAGAATTGTTTTGTTTTAAAAGAAATATGAATGATCATATTTCTCTATAGTTATACTTGATATTTTGAATATTAAGGTAATGGGTGTGGAGTCCATTTATATTGTGAGGATACTATGGGGTTCCTCACATATTCTCTTAAGTGGACATGGAGTCCAGTTGTAATGAAATATTATGGGATATTTCACATATTATTATAAATGGATATGGGGTCCATCAATAATAAGGAAATAATGGGGCTTCCTTATAGGTATTGTTTATTTTAAATTATGGAAAACAAATTGAGCGTCGAGTCCTTTTTGGATGAAGAAATTTATGGTTTTTCTTCATGTGATTGGTTTAAAATAAAATAGAAATGTAAAGGATCATTTCTATATGGGTATTTGATGTAATGGATAAAGAATGTAGAAATGTAAATGGTTTGTTTCTTTTCTATATGCTTTTATTATATGCATTGAATATGAAGGAGCATTTAGGAATGCATTATCATACTAAGGAGTTGTCATGATCCCTTACTTTAACCAACTCTCAGTGGATCTCAAAGAAATCAGTGAACAATGTTATGGATAGAAATTTTTTTATCATGCATTTACCAAGGTTTTACACTAGTTATGATTATGATGTATTTGGAATCTAAAAGAAAAAGATGAAATGTAGGAAAAGCTTATAAGGACTAGTCTTGGGGTTGATGATATTATATTGATTTATATTGTTAATAAGACTTTGTAATAGGTTTATTTATTATGAGAAGACTTAAATAGTTGATGTTAAATATTCATTGTTATTACTTCTAGTTCATTTTAAAAGAGTTAACTTATAGTTATTATTTTGTAAATCCCACAGGGGTGATTTTGTGTTGTGGTAAAATGAATGAAAAGTAGTTATGATTTTGATTACAAAACATGTTCTTGCTTATCGAAAGAGTAAAAATTTATTAAGATGTTTAATGCTTTTGATAATATGCATTAGGAATATTTTAAGTCTTTTCTTAATTAAGCAAAGTGAGCATGTTTTAATTTTGATTGAGAGAGAGAGAGAGAGAGAGAGAGAGAGAGAGAGAGAGAGAGAGAGAGAGAGAGAGAGAGAGAGAGAGAGAGAGAGAGAGAGAGAGAGAGAGAGAGAGAGAGAGAGAGAGAGAGAGAGAGAGAGAGAGAGAGAGAGAGAGAGAGAGAGAGAGAGAGAGAGAGAGAGAGAGAGAGAGAGAGAGAGAGAGAGAGAGAGAGAGAGAGAGAGAGAGAGAGAGAGAGAGAGAGAGAGAGAGAGAGAGAGAGAGAGAGAGAGAGAGAGAGAGAGAGAGAGAGAGAGAGAGAGAGAGAGAGAGAGAGAGAGAGAGAGAGAGAGAGAGAGAGAGAGGGGGGGGAGAGAGAGAGAGAGAGAGAGAGAGAGGGTATTGGTTTTATTATATGTTATGATTTGGGGTTATGAAGGGTAACTTGGGAGGGTATACTCATAGTAACCTTGTTAGTACCCTTGTTAAGATAAATCCCAAGACTTGGTTAGTTTTGGGGAGACAACAATCAAGTTAGTTGTGAATCACATCTTGAGTGGTGTAGCTTAGATGTATTCCCAAAAGCATGGAGCTTTTGAGGAAGGTTCTTAAGCATGGAGCTTGAACCACATTTTCTACCATGGAGGTTAGGAAAACATTCACAACATGAGCATGTGATGGAACTTTGATTAAGAAGGATTAGTTTACCATGTGCATTATCATGTAGAGTGATAATACCCTTAATTAGCCCACCATGAAGGTGTGGTAATTAAGAACTAGGTATTAGTTGTCTTATTATGGAGAAGAGATAACTGGACTTTAAGAAATTATACCAAATAGTATCTACATAAGAAATTATGCCAAATAGTATCTACATAGACTAACTTATATATGGTGAGAGAAATGGTATCCCATTTTTATGGACTAAAAGGGATAATTCATACACTATGGTTAAGTTGCCTTACACTCATAGAGAGTAAAAGGAATGTGGGGAAACCACTAAAGATGTATTTTCTAATCGCAGAGGTTTAGAAAAGTTAACCCCAAAAATAGCTATGGGATGTTGGCATGTCCTATCCACTTGAGTGTTATTGGTAGTGACAAGAACTCAAAAGTGGTTATGCCTTAATTATGCAAAACAAAAGAGTATGAAAATATCTTTGTGAACATTACTTATGAATATTTAAAAAAATTATTACTCTCTCCTCGATATGGTTAGAAATGGGTTGTTACAATAATTGTCTTAGGTTGCACCTAAGAACTCAATCCTTTAATATCAACGGTTGGCTATTTCTCTAAATGATCAACTATCTTAAAGTTGATTTGCCCTCCAATAGTTGAGTCCTTATCTTCATTTATTATAACCGTGGAAAGACCCTATAAATGAGTCCTAGTCTTCACTAGTTATTCTACAACCATGGAAAGACCCTATAGCTAAGTCTTTGTCTTCACTAGTTGTTTATTAAACCATGGAAAGACCCTAGCATTTCTACTTACTTTGATATTACAATAGAGTCAAGGTATAATTGCCTTTAAAGTAGATAAACTTTATATCAATTCTATCAAGCTAGATAAAACTTATTTTTGTATGTGACTAAATGAATTCAACCTATGCAAGAAAATCCTTGTTCTAGCTCTCATACCATTGATGGATTTTTAGGTCTTAATATCAATATGAAACTCATAAGATAAATTTTATAGGATCAAATATAATATAGTCATGATACAATAAGATCAAGATGATGATGTAAGTAGAATAATATGAGATAATTAATATGTAAATCTAGGCTTATAATATATCAAATAACATTCATTAATAAGTAGAAATATGAATGTAAATAGCCTAAATCATACATGTATAAAGCATGTAGCATGACTTACAATATTAATTGCTCAAAATATATGTAATATTTATTACTCCTATTTCTCTTACAAATATAGTACTTGAATCTTGATGATGATATTGATAACTTCTTCTATATGTCTAATGATCCTCCATGGAGTAATATATAGCCATTGTAGAATGACTCTTGACTATTCCTTTCCTTATGCCAAGTCTCATGACTCTTGGCTTCTCTACTTGACACTTGCACACACATGAATCTATCTTGTATGCACACCTAGACATGACTCTTCACTTAGCACACTTTAATATAAAGACACATGTGTAAATAAAATCATTACACTTGCACACTTACACAAAAATTGTGCATTTTATGCACATTATTAAATTACATAAAATATTACTCACACTCTAATCTAAGACTCAACTTAATATAATATTTACAAGATGTACCATGAAGGTGCCATGGGGGTACATTAGCATGTACCAAATAATGTAATATACTACAATAAAAAATTCTAATATCCTTAAATTCGATTACATACTAATCTCATGCTCTAATTGGCTTAGATATTAATAAATTAGTAATTATATAAATTGGATTCTAATTTGGAAGTCTAATATGGCATTTGAATCAAAAATTATTTCTTTTGATCATAATGGATTTAAAATTAATTAGGTTCAATCTCCACCTCAATGTCTTATCAATTGCTTGATTCCACACTAATCTAAGCACCAAAAATATTGTATATGCTCTAAAAGGGTTTAATTTTATTATCATAGTTTCTTTGGATTAAAAGTGTCTTAAGTGAGATTTTATTTCTTGAAGATAAGTCAATAATTCATTCTAGGATAGAATACAAGTTAAATTTTCATAGTATCACAATTTATACTAACTTAAATATAATTACACAAATTTAGTCTTGTAATAAACACACACACATGGGTGAATTTTTGGAAATATTGATGGTTGAAGGATATTATCATTTCAGAGGATCTAGAGGTAAAAGCTTTAGAAATAATTTTATCCTGTTAGTTTGGTGTTAAAGTTGTTGATTATATGACAATAAGAAATGTTGAATTTTTTTGGAAAGACCTATCTACCCCAAGACTAGATCCAAATTTCATTGGTAAAAATAGAAAACTACAAAGATTGCTTCAACTGCACCTGTTGTCATCCTCTCATTGTAGTGACTCTATAATATAGAAAGAGGAAAACAAAGCTAACTATTCTATTGAATTTGAATACCATTTGCTTGACATGGAAGGTAGGGGATGGATGCTAGTTAGAAAAATTTAAATTAAAGTGCTCATACCAAAAATTACATACTTCTTGTGGTTGGTGGATAAAAATAGAATATTAATGATTGATAACTTACCTAAAAGGAGCATCCCAACTATAAATATATGTTATTGTGTGAACAAAATACATAAATGGTTCAACATATTTTTCTCAACTATTCCTATGCCAAGCAGATTTTAGAGAATATTTTGGAACCTTTAAATATTTCTTGGGTATTCCTAGTCAACATATGTGTGCAATGGGAACCTCCTTTCAAGAGTGAGAGATTTAAAACTCTTTGGAGGTTTTGTCTACTCCATTTTATTTTAGGAGTATGAAAGGAGTGAAATAGGAAGGATTTCAATGACTGGAAAAGAGAGGCACCCATGATGGTTTTTTGTATCCTCAATGCTATAGTGGAGAATACTTAGGTCCTTTCATTTTATAAGTAAGTAGATAATAGATATGAGGAAGCATTTTTTATTCAGTGTAACTTAAAGCCTATGAAAACTTTGAATCTTTTAAAACTGTCAAGATCAAAAGTAAAATGGGAACCCTCACAAGAAGGCTGGATCAAATTGAATGTGGATAATGTAGTGAAACAAAACCTAGGGTATGTTGGGGTGGGTGGAGTTATTTGGGATTATAGGGGAATGATATTGTAAGATTTTTACAAACCATTGTCTATCCAATCCAACCATTTTGCAGAATCTCAATCCTTCTTCATTGGGGCTAAGTTAATAAAAGAAAATCGATATAACAACATTATTATGAAGGGGGATTTTTTAAAATTGATAAATATTTTGAAAGGTAGATAGGTAGTTGGATGGAACATAGAAGACATAATTTTGGAAATGAAATAGATCTTGCAATATTGCCATAACCCTTAGCTAAAGCACATGTTCCAAGAAAGGTATGGAGTTGTAAATATGCTAGCAAAAATGGGGGTAGAGGCTAATGATATTATCATATGGAAAGATATTTTTCTATCCCACCTTACTGAAGCTATGGTGAAGGAGAAGCCAATGATAACTAATGAAGTTTAAATTCTAGCTAAAAGAAGTAAAATCTATCAAAGTAGATCATGGGGTAACCCAATTTGGGCTGAAAAATAGGAGAGTGGGAGGTATGAAGCATTCCTCTTTCATGGGTTAGATCAAATCTAGGTACAATAAGGATTGATGGATTTTTTTATGATGGACATGACAACAAGATTAGGGGTGTGGATGATTTTTTATGTCGTGAGACATTTTCTTGGGTCACTCACATTTTTTTGGTGAGACATGATCAACCAAAAGGATCTAGAGTCTAATTTGACAAGTCCTAATACTAAAGGTATATATCTATCTCCATGTGTCAAATATTTGATTTCCTATTATCAAAATGAGATAAGGATATGTACAAGAATTCATTTTATAATCGTTTGGAGCTTCAAAATGGGTAAACATTCCAAAGAGAGGATCATATTCCAAGTTGTAAGTTCGTTGTATATTTTTGCATGCATAGAGCCTATAACTAGTGGAAAAAATATGATGAGGACATAATGGGTGTTCATATGAGGATAAAGCCTTTGTCCTTGAATTTGAAGGAGGTGGAGTTGATTTTGGAAGAGAGTGGTACATTATAATTCTTCTAAAATTTTAAGGGCTTTAGTGAGGACCTTTCTCAATAGATTGTATAGTCCTATTTTGATGGAGCAGTAAGCATGAATGATCTTTGGTTTTATATTAATCTACCTCTTATTGCATATGTTATGATATTTCTAATTAGAGAGGATTTTCTCTTTTATGCACAACAAAACCAAACAAGAGAGCTCTCAAATTTCTTGGTACCTGGTGAAAAAGTGGTCAGTTTCTTATTTAAAATTAAAAGAGAATACTTGCCAAAGCCTTGGGAAGATGTAGTAAAATAAGTTATGAAATATATTATTTTGGATGGCCACTTCAAGCTGGTCTATGGTTACCATGTGGTTATTCTTAATCATATTCACCACAAAAATATTGTTATTATCCCTACATTATTATATCATTCCATAGAGAAATTGATTGAATATGTAAAACATAAGAAAGTAGTGATGCCCCTCCACCAAGACCTCCTATTTCTTATCTTTAAGCATGTTGTTGAAAAAGTATCAACCATAATTGTTTTAAGTGGGTTGGTTAAGCTTTTTTCTCTTGAAGTCCTTGAGGAACAATGGAATAATGGCAAAGAAGAATACCATGAGGTCCTTGAGCCACAAATGTAGCTGAGATGTTGAGGGGAATTACTACCCGACTTAAAGCAATCAAAACAACTCAAATAAGAGGCGTTTATCTTGAAGAAATTAATGATAGTGAAGAAGAGGATATCGATCATGTAGAAAATCAAGATGAAGAGCGAAAGGGAGAAACAAATGAATGACTGGTTTGAGCAATTTCTACTCTAGGTCAGAAGCCAAATATAGAAACTCCATCATACAATGGAATCTTGAATCCGAAGGAGCTCATATATTGGATTTCTAAAATGGAAAAGTATTTTGAATTTGAGTTGGTAGAATATCCCAAAAGGGTGAAGTTTGCCAGTACGAAGTTAAAAGGACATGTGTCCTTATGGTGGGACCATGTGTAGACTAAAATATGAATAAAAGGAAAGGAAAGGATCAATATGTGGGAGAAAATGGTCACCAAACTGAAGGCCAAATTTCTACCAGTAGAATACAATTAGGTCTTTATAGAAAATTGTAGAATCTGAGACAAAATAAGTTGAGTATGAAGAAGTACATGGAGGAGTTTCATAGTCTCACCATTCGAGCCGATAATGTGGAAGAAAATGAGGAGAAGGTGTCAAAGTACCTCAATGAACTACGACTATCCATACAAGATGAAGTTAGTATGCTAAGAATAAGGATGGTAGAAGAAGCCTACCAATATGCCTTGAAGGTAGAGGAGAAGTTGTTGCAGAGGCAACAAAATAATGCAAGAAGAAGAGGACAATCCTTTCAAGGAAGAGAACAATAAAGCAATGGTAGAAAACAAAATTTGTAATAAGGAGAAGCTAGTACTTCTCATGGTGATTCCAATTAGGACACCAGAGGAGGTGGAGAGTCCTCATGAAGTAGATATGGTTTTGATCGAGGAAAGGGTAGAGGATTCTCTAGATAATATTTTCAATGTGGAGAAGAAGGTCATTGGGATTATGAATGTCCAACCATGCAACAAAGTAACAACAAAGGAAAGGAGATCAAAAACCACATCGTACAAGTAGAGGAAGAAAATGTTACTTCACCAAGGCATGTAGAAGAACATGAGCAAGGAGAATCTCTCATGATGAAGAGATTACTACTAAAGCTAGAGAAAAGAGAAAGTGAACCTGTTCAAAGGAGAAGCCTTTTCAGAATAATATGTAAATCAAGGGGTAAATGTTGTTAGGTCATAGTAGATAGTGGAAGTATGGATAACCTAGTTTCTATTGATATGGTAGAGAAACTAGGGTTGAGGAGGATAGAACATCCCAATCCATACAAGGTATCATAGTTGCAAAAGGGGCATCAAATTTTGGTGAGTGAACAATGTATGGTAAACCTCCAAATTGGTTCATACAAGGATGACATACTATGTGATGTTATGTTGATGGATGCTTGTCATGTCTTGTTGGGAAGACCATGGAAATATGATAGGAAGGTAGTGCATGAAGGTAGGGAGAACACCTACAATATTGAGAAAGATGACAAGAAGTTTGTGTTGACTCCATTGAAGAATAAAGGGAAATAAGTGGAGTCTAGTTATACAGTGTGCAAGGATATGAAAAAATATTCCTTGAAGGTAAAGGAAAATAAGGAAGTATGTTTTACTTTCATAACTAAACCCACAGAATAAGGGATAGTGAACAATATGGATAAAACCCCACATGGAGTGAAGGATTTTTTAGAAGAATATGTAGAGATTCCTATGATAGATAAGGATAAAGAGAAATAGAGAGAGTGGTAAAGAGATGGTAGAAGATGACTCTCATCAAGTCATTATTGGCCATGACAAAGGCCATGTTGTCAAAGTTGATAGTGATAATGGTACTTCAAAGTGTGGTGAAGGACATTATGAGGATGATCAAGATCAAAGTGGTGATGAAGAGTTTGGATGCTTTGAAAAGCACACAAGAGGCATTGGCTCCATTTTGATGAGAATAATGTGGTACAATGGTAAGGGATTGGGAAGATACGAGCAAGGTGTGAAAATAATCACAATGTTGGAATTAACGCCAAATACTAATGGCCTTGGGTATGCAAGTCTAGCAGGATGCAATGAGACTAAATTTTTGAGAGGAAATAGTAATACAATGCATGAAGGTCCATGAATAGGTTATTGCAATTATTGTGGAAGAGTTGGACATATTACAACTAGGTTTTGGAACCTACATACTTGTGGGAGTTGTGGAGGATATAATCACTCCACACATGAGTGTTGTCACCAACAATTGTCAATAAAGTGTGTGTTTATTATGGTTGGATGGATGTGACACAATGGGAGAAGGTGAAGAGGATGTTAAGTGCATTCTATACGAGCAGGTTTGATCCTCATAGGAAGACTGAGACAAGATAATGAAGTTGACATTGTGTAGAAAGCCAAGCTAGAATGGTTGTAGCTTGAAAAAGCACTTCATGAGCTAGAGCTCATGAAACATTTTTGTTACCTGGTGAGTATGATGTAGGAGCATCCAACTGTTAGCCAAATAAAACAATTGGGATTGCTATTTAGAGGACAAGAACAACCAACTAGCAAAATCCAACTAAAAAAAAGTAGTTGGATTTTTTTTGAAGATTAGATAAGGATAAGCATGCAGTTGGCAGCCAATTTTTTAGACAACTAGATGATTTGTGGATTTTTAGTAAAATATGTGTTTTAAAAAAAAAATGAATTTTTAAAATAAAAACAAAAAGAAAAAAAATTGTAAGTTTTTGGCGACTCATTGCCCCATGCTTTAAATAAGAGGAGAACCTTAAACATGAGTGTGGTAGATAAGAGTAGAACTCTAGATGAAAGAAAGGAATTTTTTTTTATAAATTGTGATGCATGTTCACAGCCATCCTTTTGTAAGCTATGTTGTGTTGGCTTTGATTAATAATTTTTTTTTTTTGTGTGAGTATTAATATCTTTAAGACTCAATCTTGTAGGTATTCAAAATACATGTTTTTTTTGCAAGTTCATGATCTTTGTTGTAGGATAATGCAGTCTAGAGATGTGGACAAGAATTGAAGAGTTTCAAAGAAAGCCGCCATAGTTGGAGGAAGTTAAAAAATAAAAAAAATTCAATGAGGAAGGAGAGCCCCAAGTAGTCGTTGCATCAATATCATGATATCCATATATTATATCCCTACTACATTTTTTGAATAGTTATCTCTCTAATAAGCCACATAGATGTATGGCTAGGAAAGGGAACTTAGCTCTTTATGGGTTAATTGATTGGATATTAGTGCTATCCTCTCATTGGAATAAAATAAGGGAGGAATAAAAAATTTAAACCAAATTTTCAACTTGTTGAATAGGTATATCTCATTCTATAATATTTTTGATGAAGAGCACATGATTATATTGAGAGGGGTGGTGAATAGTATAAGATAAACTTTTACTTTTCTTTCCCAAAAAATATTATCCAATATTATCAATGGCAGTATCAATAGTAGTAATTAAATTAATATACAAATCATCACACACATGAGAGACACAAATTTAACATGGCTCACCCAATTGGATTACATCCATGGAGAAAATATTTCTTCTAAAATTTCTCAAAAAATATCTTTGGAATCAATTCCCTATTATAATGTTTATGGACATCTATACAAAGGAGACACCAATCCCCTATACTCTTATTTGTGGATCTCTCTCCATAGGATAACTATATCCCCTTACTATGGTTCATGGATCTCTCTCCATAGGAGAAATCTTTCCCCTTTGCTCTGGTTCATGGATCTCTCTCCATAGGAGAACTCTTTTCCCTTTGCTCTAGTTCATGGATCTATCTCCACAAGAGAACTTTATCCCCTTGCTTTGGTTTGTGGATCTCTCTCCATATGAGAGCTCTTTCCCATTTGCTCTGGGTGGTGAACTTCTAGAATACTTTTGTCCTCATTGCTTTGGCTTGTGGATCTCTCTCCATAGGAGACCTCTATACCCATTGCACTGGCTGATGGACCTCTATCCACTGGAGACCTCTATCCTCTCTAATATTGTCACCTCCAAAGTCTACTCTCAATTTCTAGATAATTATATGCATAGTGATCAAAATTACGACAATTAAAACATTTCATAATCTTCATACCTTTGTGCTTTCTTGAGTCCTTGTTTATTTTCACATAGTTAGCTTCTTCAACTCTTACACTAAAAGTTAGAGGGGGGGTGAACAATATAAGATCAAATTTTACTTTTCTTTCCCAAATAATATTATCTAATATTATCAATGGAAGTATCAATAGCAGTAATCAAATAAATTCACAAACAATCACACATATGAGATACACAAATTTAACGTGGTTCATCCAATGTAGATTACATCCACAGAGAAAATATTTCTTCTAAATTTTCTCAACAAATCTCTTGGAAATCAATTCCCTATTACAATGTTTATGGACCTCTGTCCAAAGGAGATACCAATCCCCTATACTTTTATTTACGAATATTTCTCCAGAGGAGAACTCTATCCCCTTGCTCTGGTTCATGGATCTCTCTCCATAGGAGAACTATTTCCCATTTGCTTTGGTTTGTGGATCTCTCTCCATAGGATAACTCTTTTCCCTTTGATATAGTTCTTGGATATCTCTCCATAGGAGAACTCTATCCTCTTGCTTTGGTTCATAGATCTCTCTCCACAAGAGAACCATTTCCCATTTGCTCTGGGTGGTGAAATTCTAGAAGACTTATGTCCCCACTGATCTGGCTTGTGGATCTCTCTCCATAGGAGACCTTTGTCGCCACTACACTAGTTGATGGACCTTTATCCATTGGAGACATCTATCCTCTCTTCTCTTGTCACCTCTAAAGTTTGCTCTCAACTCTATCTCAATCTACACGAAACCCTGTAACAAGTCTAGCACAAATCTACTCTAACTCTTCTCAAATATTCCCCAAGCCTTAACACAAGGCTTGATCAAATCAACAACTAAAACTACTCTCAATTTTATCTTAAATTTATCTCAAGCCTTAACACAAAGCTTAATCAAATCAACAATCAAACCTGCTTTCAATTCTGTCTTAAGCCTTAACACAAAGCTTGACCAAATTAGTGTTGGACATTTTGAGTGATAAGTTGTCATTGATGTCAAAATTGAGTGGTCCTTGATGTCTAACTTTCAACACCAGTTAGTGGTAGTTTCAGTTGGCAGCATCAGTTTCAGGTTCTCCAATAAATGCAAAAGGATAATTCGGTTTCAGTTTCAAGACCCAGTTCCAGGAAGTTAGATTTGGCCCAAAGTGCAAAAAGAAGCCCAAGTAAATAATATTATAACATTATTTTATAATATTATACAAAGGAAGTTTAAAATTAATTATAAATTAATTTATTAGTTAATTTACTTAACTTATAAAGTTATTTAAATTAATTATTAATTAATTTAATTATTAATTTTAAATTAATTTAAGCTAAGGTTAAATAACCCTAAGGTGGGTTATTAAAATTAAAATTTGAAATTCAATTTTGAAATACAAAGCATTGACGTGAGGAGAAATTTAAAAATGTGTATATAAGGGGGGACTACCCACCTTACAAAATTCACCATACCTTCGAAAGTATTTGCAAGCCTTATGATTTGTGCTATGTCCAAGGAAGATAAAGTGTGCGAATTTTGTTGAAAATCAAATGATGGCGGAGGCATAAGAGGAAGGGATTCTTCCTTCCTTCACGTGGGCATTAGTAGCCCACGTGGTGGTCTCCCAAGCGCTAAGGCACTTAGGATTGAGGAGACAGTGGATCGTATCTCGTCGAATCCCATTTTTGGGGAAGAAAGAGGTATGCTTTTATCTTGGACGCCAAAAATTTCAGGAATATAGTTTGAGCATTTAGAAATTAATTTTGCCTATTATAATTGGTTTCTAAGGTAGAAAGGGGAGTTATAAGGGATTTGCAAAATTATATTTTTAATATTATTTTCTCAAGTGGTTGAAAGGATAGTAAGGTGTTTGGTTGATGTTTTATGGTGTTAAACCATTATTTTGAGTTGGAGTTTATAAGGTGTATCCAAGTTATTATTTCATGTGTGTTATGATGAGTGTTATTTTTAAAGGTAGAAATAAGACATAAATTGAGTTGTGATTATTTTGTGACTAAAGGAATATTTTAAGAAAGTGTTGAAGTGATATTGTTGTGTTTAACCATTAGAATTTGAAAGAAGGAAATTGTGATTGAGACAAGTTTTTTCAAAGGCACTTTGACATCCAACAAAGGTATGGGCTTATTCTTCCTAGTGAGTGATTTTTGAAAGTTGTGTATGAAAAGTTGGAGTGAAAAGGATTGTTTGGTTAGCATTGTTGAGAGTGTTTTGATTTATTGCTTCAAGGTTTTCTGGAATAAAAAGAGTGATTGATAAAACCTTGTTTTATAAGCATTGTTGTTGAAGTAAGTAATTGAGTGAAGAACTTGAACTAGGGTTTGGAAATAACATGAGTATCATTGTTATGTGAGATTGTTTTATAAGCATTGTTTTTGAAGTGAGTAATTGAGTGAAGAACTTGAACTAGGGTTTTGGAAAGAACATGAGTATCATTGTTATGTAAGATTTTTTTATAAGCATTGTTGTTGAAGTGAGTAATTGAGTGAAGAACTTGAACTAGGTTTTTGGAAAGAACATGATTATCATTGTTATGTGAGATTGGTTGATAAGCATTGTTGGAAATATTTGAGTGATTGTTCATATGATTGGACTAGGGTTTGTGAGCAAGGATTATTTCAATGAGTGATTGGTTGAGTAGATTTGGTTGAGCCTAGTCAAGTGAAGGTGTTGAAGTGATTGTTCATGTTCTATTTAATAAATTATTCTATATTTTGAATTGATTTGAAAAAGAGGGTGAGTATTGATGAGTGTGAAACATATTGAGTCTCTAACAATTATCTATATGTTTTTGTAATAAAAGAGAGATTGGAAGTGATTGAGAGTTTGTGAATGTGAAACATATTGAATATCTAACAATTCTGTATATGTTTCAAAAGAGTGACTGAAAGTGATTGAGTATTGAGGTGAATGTGAAGCATATTGAGTCTGTAACAATTATCCATATATTTATAAAAGAGTGATTAAAATTAATTGAGTATTGAGGTGAATGCGAAGCATATTGAGTCTCTAACAATTCTCTTTATGTTTTTATGAGATTGGACAAGTTCTAGTGTGGACTTGTTGAGCAGATTTTAGGTAAGTCTTTGAGAAGACTTGTGGATAGATTTGTGTGAGCTTTTGTGGAAGCTTACAATACAGATTGAGAGAACATTTAGATAAGTCCTAGTAAGGAATTATTGAGAGGATTTGGACAAGTTCTAGTGAGGACTTGTAGAGAAGATTTGGACAAGTTCTAGAGAGGACTTGTGGATAGATTAGTGTGACCTTTTGTGGAAGCTTACAAGGCAGATTTGAAATAAGTCTTTGAGAAGACTTGTGAACAAAGTTGATTGATTGATTTGTTCAAACCTTGAATTAAGGTTTGGGGCAGATCCAACAGAGTTGATTTGATATTGAGTCAAGCTTTGTGTTAAGACTTGAGGACAAATATTTATGACAACTTTGTGCTAGACCGAAGGATTGTGTTTAGTGCAAATTTGAGGATAGGTTTGTGCCAGACCAGAATTATGCTAGATCGAAGGACTATGTTTAGTGCATATTTGAAACAAAGCTTTGAAGGTGATAGAGTATAGAGGATAATAGTCTCTAGTGGATAGAGATCCATTAGCTAGGGCAGTGAGAACATGTGTCTTCAATGGATAGAGATCCATTAGCCAAAGTAGTGGGGGTAAAAATTATTTTAAAATATCACCAGTTAGAGCTTAGGATAAAAGAGTTATTTTGTGGATAGAGATCCATGAACTTGATTAGGGGATTGGTGATGTAGGAGCCTATCTTTAGAGGGTTTTTTTAAAGAAGTTTTAAAATAATTTTTTTATTACTCAAAATGGAATTCTTTGACGCAAAAATAATTTTCCGAAAATGGTAATTACTAAAAAGGCAAATTTTGATGAAAAACTAATTTTTCGTAAATAGTAATTACTTAAAAAGACATTTTTTGGTGGAAAAATCAATTTGACAAAAATAGTAATTTTTAATTTTTAGGACTTTAAGCTTTAGGGTTTCTTTCAGGGCTTCAAGCTTTAGGATTTTCTTTTAGGGTTTCTTTGGGGATATATATTCCCTTGGTATTGCATTGTAAAAGGGGGAAGTAAATCTAAGGTTGAGAAAATAAAATATTTATTGGTTTATTTCCATGTATTATAGTTTTTATGTGAATGGAGGGTTTTACTGATTATTTCTATTTATTGTAGTTTTTATGTAAATAGAGGGTTTTACATATTATTTGCATTTATTATAGTTTTTATGTAATGCGAGGTATTTTGTTTTGACCTCTTGCAATTGGATTTACATCATTTGGTATGAGAGCAAGTTGGATCTTGCTGAGGAAGAAAAGAGGAGAAAAAAAGAGAAAAGGAGAGGAGAGCAAAACGGCTCCAAGAAAATTGGCACTCTGTGCAGTGCTTGTAGAACGTTTGTAAAACCTTGGAGAAAGAAATTGACACTTTGTGTAGTGCTTGCAGGAGGTTTTTTTTATGTAAAGCCTTAGAGAAAGAGATTGGCACTTTGTGTAGTGCTTGCAGAAGGTTTGTAACACCTTGGAGAAATAAATTGGCACTTTGTGTAGTGCTTGCAGGAGGTTTTTTTATGTAAAACCTCATAAGGAGGAATTGGCACTTTGTGTAGTGCTTAGAGAAGGTTTATAAAACCTTAGAGAAAAAAATTGGCATTTTTTGTAGTGCTTACAGAAGATTTGTAAAACCTTAGAGAAAAAAAATGGCATTTTGTGTAGTGCTTGCAGGAGGTTTTTTTCATGTAAAACATCGAAAGAAGAAATTGACACTATGTGTAGTGCTTGCAGGAGGTTTGAGATATAGAACCTTGAAAGGAGATTGGTACTTTAAGGAGTACTTGCAAATGTGTGGCCCTATATGGAGAGCAATTATGAGTTTGATCAAAGGAACTTGCAGGAGCAGAGTTATTTTCAACCAGAGGAGAATGATGCAAGAGTCTATCTTTAGAGGGTATTTTTTAAAGAAGTTTTAAATTTTTTTTTTATTACCCAAAATAGAATTATTTAATGCAAACATAATTTTCCAAAAATGGTAATTACTAAAAAAGACAATTTTTTATGAAAATCTAAATTTACCGTAAATAGTAATTACTTAAAAAGACATTTTTTGGTGGAAAAATAAATTTTCCAAAAATAGTATTTTTTTTTATTTTTAGGGCTTTATGTTTTAGGGTTTTATTTTAGGGTTTCTTTCAAGGCTTCAAGCTTGAGGATTTTATTTTAGGGTTTCTTTGGGGATATATATTCCCTTGGTATTGCATTGTAAAAGGGGGAAGTAAATCTAGGGTTAAGAAAAGAAAATATTTATTGGTTTATTTCCATGTATTATAGTTTTTATGTGAATGGAGTGTTTTACTGATTATTTTCATTTATTATAGTTTTTATGTAATGAGAGGTATTTTGTTTTGACCTCTTGCAGCTGTATTTACATAAATTGGTTTCTCCTTTGGATATAGATCCATAAATATTGTAATAGGGAAAGGATTCCCAAGAGATTGATTGAGAAAATTTTAGTAAAATATTTTTTCCGTGGAGTAGCCCACATTGGGTGAACCACATAAAATTGGTGTATCTATTGTGTGTGGTGATTTGTGCATTGTTTTGATTATTGCTATTGATATTGCTATCTATACATTACATAACATTGATTGTAAAGAAAAGTAAAAAGTGGTCTTATACTATTCACCCCCCCTCTCAGTATAAGATTATGTTCTTCAATTGGTATAAGAATGGGTTCCTTCAGAATATTTTAACAACTTGAAAGAAAATTTTTTAAGAACACAATGGTTCTAAGAATGTGTCTTTAGATAATTTAACACCAATATTTGATGGAACTGATTATATATATTGGTATATGAGAATGAAGGTTCACCTAATTGCATTTGGCAATGAAATTTGGGAAGCAGTTGAAAATGGATACATACCACCAGTTGATCCACCTATAAATAAGGAAGGCAAGCTTCTACAATATTAAAATTCAAAAGCAATGAATGCACTTTTGAGAGGTTTGCATAGAACAAAATCAATAAAGGTTATGCATTATAAAGATGCAAAAGGAATTTGGGATAAGTTGCAAAGCATATATGAAAGAGATAAAAGTGTCAAAAAGGCAAAGATACAAAATCTCAAAGGATAATTTGAAGAATTAAGAATGAAGAATGAGGAAGACATTAGTTCTTATCTACTTTGAGTAGATTAGGTTGTTAATGCTATGCAAGGACTTGGAATTAAAGTGGATGAATCAGGTGTTTATGATAAGATCTTAAGGTCTCTTCCAACAAGATTTAGTGAAAAGATTTTAGCTATAAAAGAAGCAAAGGATGGTGATTCTTGGACAAGAGATATGTTGCTTGGTATTATTATAGCTTTTGAGTTAAGAAAAAAATAACCTAATCCCTAGAAGGACGCATCCTTCAAAGCAACTAATAATAAAAAGGGTGAGAAGTCAAAATAGAGAAATGAGTCATCCAGTGATGGAGAAGCTAATTATGGCAGAAGTAACAAGGATTCAAGAAGATTCAAAGATGCAAAACTTGTTAGATTTTTCAATTGTGGAAAGTATGGTCACTATGCAACTGATTGTCAAGAAGCCAAAAACAACAAATATGAAGAAAAACAATATCACAAAAATAGGGAATTAGAAAGATACAAGTATCAAAAGAAAGGCAAGGATGACCAATATAGACAAGAAAAAAAGTTCTTTCAAAGAAAAAAGAGGAGCTACTATGCAAATAAGGCAAGTAAGTACTCAAGTGATAGTGATGTTAGTTCTTCAAGTAATGATAAATATGAAGTATTATTTATGATTTAATAAAAAGAAGAAGTTAAGAAAAGGTCACCAATAATTCTCAAGTATTTTAGATGTGGTAATTTTGGACATCTTGAAGATAGTTATACAAGGAATGGTTTCAGTTTCAGTGATGATGAATATGAGGATGCACTTGAAGAACCATAAGAGAATATTCTAATGGCACTAGAAGAAGAAGAAGATGATCCTATAGTAAATAAGTCAAAATAAAATGAATATGTAGAAAAAGGCAAACAAATAGAGGAAGAATCAGAAAAAGAAGGATTTGATCTTAAGGCAAAACTTATTTATGCTCTTAACATAGTAAAGAAGGTAAGAAAGCAAAAATATAAACTTGAATTTTAGTTTCAAGAATGTGATGGTGAAAGAAGAAAGCTTATAGAGGATCTAAACAAGTCACTGGCTAAGACAAAGAAGTTCAAGGATAAGTTAGAATGTGAAAGATTGGAACAAGAAGTAGCTCTACTACGGAAAGATTTAGAAAAATCCAAGGATAAGCTACACAAGTTTGGAAATATTTCAAGGATTTTGGATAAGATGATAAAGGTACAAATAAGGTCAACAAACAAAATAGGTCTTGGTTTTGAACAAGCTCAAAATAAACAAGAAGAGTCAACCTCAAGTTCTGAAGAAGAAGAAACTTTAGAATAAGATAGTGTAAGAAAAAGTGAGACTTCTGAGGATGAGTTGGACAATAGAAATTTAAACAAGGAAAGGAACAATAAATAAAGAAGAAATAGATGGAACAAAAATTAGAATAGGTTAGGAGAGACTAAGAGACTAATGAGGTCAATACAAGGAAATTTTAATGAAAAATATTTTTCATGTCACAGGTTTGGGCACATGGCTTCACAGTGCAAGACACATGAAAGACAAGAAAATGGGAATTTCAGAAATAGGTAACTTTTCCATGGGTATTGCTACTCATGTAATCAATATGGTCATAAGGCAATGGATAGCATGGTTCATGATAGAAAAGGATATGGCTTCACTAGGAGAAATCCTAAGACATTTGCACCTCCAAGGAATAATAACATTAAGTGTTATAAGTGCAATAATGATGGACATATAGCAAAGTGGTGTAGATCAAACATTCCATAACCAAGAATGAACATGAACAAGAGCAAGAACAGGAACACTAATATGGATATGAGCAAGAACAGGAATAAGAACAAGAACAAAAACATGAATATGGATATGAACATGAATAAGAACATGAATAGAAACAAGAACATGAATATGGATATGGACATGGACAAGAACAAGAACATGGACATGGATAGGAACAGTCAAAGGAATCAGAAGGATCAAATAAGAAGGAATGAGGAAAAAGTTAGAGACCAGTGCTTACTGGGAGTAGAAATACTCCCACCCCAGAATTAATCACCTCAAGAGGAGGTGGGGAGGGTCTAAGCTAAGAGATTCATTCTTAGCCCTGAGCCCCAAGGGTGACCCTTTGCCATTGATGTCAAAGGGGGAGAGATTTGGTTTAAGGAGAGAGCATTGAGTCAGGGGGAACAGTTTCCCAGAGGGAGCAAAATAGAAAAAAGGTCAAGTTTTGGTAAAAAGAATTTGGGTTACCATCAATGACAAAGGGGGAGATTGTTGGACATTTTGAGTGATAAGTTGTCATTGATGTTAAAATTGAGTGGTCCTTGATGTCGAACTTTCACCACTAGTCAGTGGTAGTTTCAGTTGGCAGCATCACTTTCAGGTTCTCCAATAAATGCAAAAGGATAATTTGGTTTCAGTTTCAAGACCCAGTTCCACAAAGTCAGATTTGTCCTAGAGTGCAAAAAGAATCCCAAGTAAATAATATTATAATATTCTTTAATAATATTATACAAAGGAAGTTATAAATTAGTTATAAATTAATTTTAAATTAATTTATTGGTTAATTTACTTAAATTATAAAGTTATTTAAATTAATTATTAATTTTAAATTAATTTAAGCTAAGGTTAAATAAACCTAAGGTGGGTTATTAAAATTAAAATTCAAAATTCAATTTCGAAATACAAAGCACCGATGTGAGGAGAAATTTAAAAACATGTATATAAGGGGGACTACCCACCTTACAAAATTCACCATGCCTTCGAAAGTATTTGCGAGCCTTATGATTTGCATTGCATCCAAGGAAGATAAAGTGTGCGAATTTTGTTGAAAATCAAACGACGATGGAGGCATAATAGGGACTCTTCCTTCCTTCACGTGGGCATTAGTAGCCCACGTGGTGGGCTTCCAAGTGCTAAGGCTCTTAGGCTTGAGGAGACGGTGGATTGAATCTCGTCGAATCCCTTTTTTAGGGAAGAAAGATGTATGCTTTAATCTTGGGTGCCAAAAATTTTGAGAATATAGTTTGAGCATTTAGAAGTTAATTTTTGCATATTATAATTGGTTTCTAAGGTAGAAAGGGGAGTTATAAGGGATTTATAAAATTAGATATTTAATATTATTTTCTCAAGTGGTTGAAAGGATAGTAAGGTGTTTGGTTGATGTTTTATGGTGTTAAAACATTATTTTGAGTTGGATTGTATAAGGTGTATCCAGGTTATTATTTCATATATGTTATGATGAGTGTTATTTTTAAAGGGAGCAATAAGGCATAAATTGAGTTGTGATTATTTTGTGACTAAAGGAATATTTTAAGAAAGTGTTGAAGTGATACTGTTATGTTTAACCATTGGGATTGGAAAGAAGGAAATTGTGATTGAGACAGGTTTTTTCAAAGGTGAACTTGAACTAGGGTTTTGGATAGAACATGAGTACCATTGTTATGTGAGATTGGTTGATAAGCATTGTTGGAAATATTTGAGCGATTGTTCATATGATTGGACTAGGGTTTGTGAGCAAGGATTATTTCATTGAGTGATTGGTTGAGTAGAGTTGGTTGATCCTAGTCAAGTGAATGTGTTGAAGTGATTGTTCAAGTTTTGTGAAATAAATTATTCTATATTCTAAATTGATTTGAGAAAGAGGTTGAGTATTTATGAGTGCGAAACATATCGAGTCTCTAGAAATTATCTATATGTTTATGTGATAAAATATAGATTGGAAGTGATTGAGAGTTTATGAATGTGGAACATATTGAGTCTCTAACAATTCTCTGTATGTTTCAAAATATTTATTAAAAGTGATTGAGTATTGAGATGAATGTGAAGCATATTGAGTCTATAACAATTCTCCATATATTTTTAAAATATTGAAAGTAATTGAGTATTGAGGTGAATGTGAAGCATATTGAGTCTCTAAAAATTCTCTTTATGTTTCTATGATATTGGACAAATTCTAGTGTGGACATGTTGAGCATATTTGAGGTAAGCATTTGAGAAGACTTGTGGATAGATTTGTGTGAGCTTTTGTGGAAGCTTACAATACATATTGAGAGCAAATTTGGATAAGTCCTAGTGAAGACTTATTGAGTAGATTTGGATAAGTCCTAGTGAAGACTTATTGAGTAGATTTGGATAAGTTCTAGTGAGCACTTGTAGAGAAGATTTAGAAAGTTCTAGAGATGACTTATGGACAGATTAGTGTGATATTTTATGGAAGCTTACAAGGTAGATTTGAGACAAGTCTTTGACAACACTTGTGAGCAGAGTTGATTGATTGATTTGTTGAAACCTTGAGTTAAGGTTTGGGGTAGATCCAGCATAGTTGATTTGAGATTGAGTCAAGCTTTGTGTTAAGGCTTAAGAACAGAGATTGAGGATATATTTGTGCTAGACCGGAGGACTATGTTTAGTGTATATTTGGGGATAGAGTTTGGTGCAAATTTGAGGATAGGTTTGTGCTAGACTGAAGGACTATATTTGGTGTAGATTTGAGATAGAGATTTGAAGATGACATAATATAGAGAATGAAAGTATCAAGTGGATAGAGATCCATTAGCTAGGGTAGTGAGGATAAGTGACTTTAGTAGATAGAGATCCATTAGCCAGAGCAGTGGGAACAATAATTCTTCTAAAATATCACCAGTCATAACTTAGGATAAAGGAGTTATTTTTGGATAGATATACATGAACTTGATTAGGAGATTAGTGTCTCATTTGTATAAATATCCATAAAAATTGTAATAGAGAAAGGATTCCCAAGATATTGATTGATAAAATTTTAGTGAAATATTTTCTCCATGGAGTAGCCCACATTGGGTGAACCACATAGCATTTGTGTCTCTATTGTGTGTGGTGATTTGTGCTTTACTTTTATTATTGCTATTGATATTGCTATCTATACATTGCATAACATTGATTTGAAAGAAAAGTAAAAAGTGATATTATACTATTCACCCCCCCTCTTAGAATAAGCTTGTGTTCTTCAATCAGCAACCAAAATTACTCTTAATTTTATCTCAAATCTATCTTAATGTTGTTTCAAGTATTCACAAGACTTGTTCATATCTACCTCAAAGCTATTCCAAGTCTTCTTAGAAGACTTGCTCAAATCTACCTTCAAGCCTTCTCAAAAGACTTGCTCAAATCTGCTTTTAAGCCTTCTCAAAAGACTTGCTCAAATATGCCTTTAAGCCTTCTCAAAAGACTTGCTCAAATATGCCTTCAATGCTACTCACAAAATCTGCTCAAATATTTCCAAATCTTGCACACACACATAGCTTAAATATCTTTGAGAAATATGTTTTTTCAACTAGGCAATTCAGACATATTCTACCTAGAATTCATTTAACCTCTAGAACATATAGAGAATGATATGCACTATCAAAATCCCAATATGTTCTTCACATTCAAAAATATTGTATTCCACTAATCCAATCTCTATCTCTGACAAAATTCCTTTCAAATCAAATCAAAAGAATGTATAACTTGCTTCACACAGTTGATTTATAATTCTTGTAAATTTACTCTCAAATATCAATCACACTAATGCACAATTTTACCTCATAAAATTAATCTCAAACACTTTCACAATTGCTTTCAATATCTCTCAAACCAATGCTCAATAGGTTTCATAATGATGCACTAACTTGTCTTCAAACCTAGTACAAGTAGTTCACAATTTCTAGCACAAATGTCTCAATATCTTTCAACAATGGAAGCACAATCTTGTTCTCAAACTCTATCCCAAATGTTTCCAAAATCATTCAACAATGAAGTACAAGAAGATCTCAAACTCTAATGCAATTATTTCAACTTTCTCTCAACAATTTATGCACATGTATGTCTCAAACCCTAACTCAAATATTTTCAACAATGCTTACCAAACAACCCTTTTAACTCCACCTCAAAACTACTTTCTCAAAACACAATCGCTTAGATAAAATGTTGAACCACCATACTTCAAAATGCTTGATGAAGATGTGCCCTCAAATACTTATCTCAAAATAATATCTTTTGCAACTACAAAAAGGATTAGCACAATACCTTTTCATATATTGGAAAATATTCTAAAAATGTGTGCACAATTTTATTCCAAATCACTGCTCTATAACTCTCTTGGTTTTTCAAAATAAAACATCAAATCATGAACCAAGTCCTTTAATATTAATGCAAATATTACAAACAATAAAAACACATTTTACACCTTTTATCTCCCACTTTCATAAAATAATTTCCAAACCACTTAATGAACCATAACACATATTTATAATATTAAATCAACCATTTACACCTTATCACTCCTACTTTTGCATATATATAAATAAAACTTAATGATAAAAATATCCTAAAAAATATTTGGCAAAAATAAATTATCCTTATACCTCCTATATGCCAAAAACCTTTACACCATAGCACACCCCTCAAACTCCATGTAAAACAAATTTAATCAACCTTAGCACATACCTTTCAACAAAATTATCGTTGGTGTGAAAAGGAATCGACCCTATGACCTCAAACTCCTAACGCAACGCATGACCGCTTACACTAGCAAAGTGGTTGAGATATAATGTATAGGACTCCCATTTTATTTCCTCTTTCGCATTCTTAAAAAAAGCTAAAACCTCCAAAATTGGTGCTAGGGAGAATCAAACCGCAAACCTCTACCTCACAACTAACTTAGCATGAATCTAGGCACCACTAGGCTACCCTAGTGGATGATGTCAAGGAGCAAACAAAAATTATTTCTTTCATTCTCCTTCTGCGGTCTAAAATCGATGATGTCCCTTCTTCCTTATTCACTATCACCACTTTGCACAAAACACGAAAATCAAGTGCACACATTTATTTCCAAAGTCTTAGGGGTATTTATATGTTTCCATACATTTTTTTAGACATCGGCCCTCTGTGAAATTTATTTTAAAATAATTTGAATTATCTTTGGCACCATGTAACTTTATACTTAGGTATTATAATATTTTTAAAAAATATTATAATAAAACCTTTTGCCTTGGGTCTTTTTCAACCAATGAGAAGTCTTGTATTTTCTTTGCAATTTAAAATCTCCTTTTTTTATTATTTTCCAAATTAAGCCCTTGTTACTTTCAAACTCTTAATAATATTTAAATTTAAAAATTTAAATATTATAGTCCTTTTCTTCAAAATTCTCTTTGCTTGCTTTCACAAACATGGGAAATTCCTTTGCATTTATTATTTCAACCTTGAAGACAAAACTTAACCTTTTCACCTTGGACATCAATGAAAATTAATGACATCAAACCTTTGACATCAATGTCAACACTATACTCAAAATTTCTAATATTTGATGTCCCTTTTGCTAATGACATCTACACTTGAAATAATATAAGGGTGTGGCAAGACATATTACTTAAAAATTGGATCACATCCTTCTCAACAGCTCATGGAAAGATCCAAAAAATTTCTCTTACATCACCATTTTAGATTATATTAGCTTTGAAAATTGAACAATTATCTTAGAATTACAACAATTTCAAAGGTCTTACAATGCCTCACATGGACTCGCGATCTGTACGTAAAAAAAGAAAAAATAGAAAACCTGTCGACCACCATAAATATTAAATAAAATATTCTAAAATTTATCTGCTAGTTGGATAGGGTAGATCGATTGTAAGTAGTCCAGAGTTAGAGTTAATTAGTGTGTAATGACATATATAAACACAATAGACTATACACACAACAATAAAAATTAAAATTGGATACCATGACTCCAAGTTATCTATTCCCCTGGAACCAAGAAGAAAACAAGAAAATAATAATTAAGGTGGAAGATGAATTTATTTAGGAAACCCTAAAAATGGTTTTTTTAATGGAAGCATGAGAATATTTTTGGAAGTTTATTTTCTTCTCTTTTAGTCAGTAAATAATTAAGAGGAGGATAGAGGAAGAGTAATGGGGATTTCCTCTTGGGTATGGAGAGAGTAATTAAAAAGGAGGAGGGAAGCACTAGAAAAGGAGGATATGGAGGAACTAGTAGGGAAAATATTTACGAAGAAAAAGTATCTAGAAGAGAGCAAAAGGTCAAAGGACTAGACCACTCAGGTAGGATGTTTAGAAGCTTATTTCTCAGTAATGCTTTTGATTATATTAAGATATCTTACGTAGGGTTTGCTAGAATAGATAACTTGGGAAACATGTTTTTAATTAAGTTTAAACATGCTTACCTTAATTTTGGAATAGATAGCTTGGGCAATATGTTTTTAATTAATTTTAAATATGCTTACCTTCATTTTGGAATAGATATCTTGGGCAACATCTTTTTAATTAATTTTAAATATGATTACCTTCATTTTGGAATAAATAGCTCAGGAAACATGTTTTTAATTAAGTTTAAATATGTTTACCTTCATTTTGGAATAGATAGCCTTGGCAACATATTTTTAATTAAGTTTAAATATGGTTACCTTCATTCTGGAATAGATAACTTGGGCAACATGTTTTTAATAAAGTTTAAATATGCTTACCTTATTTTTGGAATAGGTAGCCTAGGAAACATGTTTTTAATTATGTTTAAATATGCTTACCTTCATTATAGAATAGATAGGTTGAGCATGTTATATTAAGGTTTTATATGTATATGTTTACCTTGATTGTATTTTCGAAAGCCCGAATATTGCATATGGTTTAAATTAAGGATTTTATGTGCATATGCTTACTTTGAATTCGTTTTCGAAATCATGTGCAATTTATATGAGTTTCCACATTCCTCTATTTTTTAAAATAGCTATGTGAGCTTAAGTTTCTATTGGGAAATATAGTCAATGATTTCTATTAATAAGACCTTATATTTTACATTGAGGAATTGATGTAACAACCCTTCCAAATCTAATTTTTTTTTTAGCCTATTTTAAATGTAAGAATGAGATACTGCTAAGTCGTCTATGGATGCAGGAGTAGGTGCTTTCGTTGGCGAAAGCAATTCTAAAGATAATGGAGTTACTTTCCATTTGATAGTCGGGGAAAGGTAAGGCAAGGAAAATGATGAGCGATGGGGTATTTGCCAATATTGAGTATTAAAGAATCCCTACTAGCAATACATCCGCCATCAGTCCATGTAGATGCATTTCATGTAGCCACATTATTAGGTTGAATGCTTTGTCTGTAATCTTAGAAAAATATTATATATATATATATATATATATATATATATATATATATATATATATATATATATATATACAATAAATAATAATAATAATATATAAATAAAATCATAAAAATATAATAATAAAATGATAATGTTAATAAGTTTATAAAAATAAAGTAAAAGTGAAATAATAAAAAATAATAATAGTATTAACTAAATAAATATATAATAAATAATAAGATATAGATAACCTTATAAAATGCATATAAGCGAATATGATAACAGAAAAATAATAAAATTATAATTAAATTGGGATGCATCGACATTCCATATGGCGAGTGCTGGAACAAGAATTCTCCACGTATCTAAATAGGTGTTTAACTCAAAAATAACTCTTTTCCCTATAAATGGAAGTGGAAAGGTAAGGATGGGGCATCTTTGTTTTACTATAGGGAAGACTATGAGAGCAAGCAACATTCTGATTCAAGAAAAAGGAGCGTCTACCAGTAAGGTCGAATCCCTTAAACTATTTTTGTTCATAATATTTGTTTGGAAAGTAGAGAAAATGCTAAAGAATGGATAATTATAATTAAATTAAATTTGAAGATTGTATTTCTATATTTCTCGAAAAGAAACTGTGTTTGATAGATGAATGCATTACAATAGGAATATCTCTGAAGTAAATAAATGCATGGGCAAAATAGAAATTAATTCCTTGTCGCATTTAGGTTAGCTGCACTTCATATGTTAGAGGCCGTTCTGACTCCTTGAGCACCTCGACTATTACCGAGGCCAAGCCAAAAGAATTCACGTGTGGATATACGACTGACATGTTTCACAGATTCCATTCGCAACAATGGTCATTGAGTCGCCTGGTTTTAAAGAGAGCAATACTTTGCTCTTATAGCCTTGTCAAGAGCTAATGTTTTTGGTCATGTTGTAGAAAGGATTAAATATTTTCTTAGGTTATTCAGTTGTGATCTTTCCACATTAATGTATTGTCTATCTTACACATGGATGTCGACTGGAAAAGGAAAGGCAACCTTGATATTAATTTGTGATAAGCTTATTTTGTTTGACTGTCGTTGGAGGAACTATGTAAACCTTAAGCAATATTATATTTTTCACAAAAGTTGAAAGTTATAATAATTTTCTTTATGATGTCGTTTAAGATGCCTTAAGAAAGAATTAACTATGTTATTAAAATAATTGTTACAGTGTTTTTTATTTATTTTAAAGAAGAAAAAAAAATGATAGTACACAAAGAGAACCTGCACATATTTTCGAGAAATGCTGAGCAATAGTTTGGGAAAATCCAAATAGTGTAGAGAGATAGATGCGCAGTATATCCGTAGAGAGTCAGGTTTTCACCCTCAATGGCCGATGCCAATACGCAGTGCATATTGGAGGAGCACCTAACCTTGGTTAAGTGTTGGAACAATAACTCTATCTGGTTGCGACCAATAGGATTCCTAGAAAACACGTTTTAGTTTGTCTGTCAAACATCATTTGGACTTGAAAACTTTAACAAGGCATCCTTGTGAGCCCATAATATATATATATATATATATATTAGCGACTGGGGTGGTAAATGCAATGGCAGTTCGTCAGTGGTCTCTGTACTAATTTTAAAATAAATAAATAAATAAATAAGTTCCTTTTCCAGGCTCTGCTCAGGACGGATCACTCTTGGCTTCTAGTAGAAGGAAGATGTAAATTTTGATTTTTTCTTAGTCTTATTAGTAAATTCAAGCATTGGAAATATGTAATAGTCAAACTAACCAATATATTGAAAATATTACCTCGCACTGTGGTATCCGCCCTTTAAGGGTGTACCATGAATTATACATAGAAAAACCTTAATAACGTATAAATCACAACATATTAAATAATAAATTAGGTTAGTGGCTTTAGTCCTTTATATGGTTTTCCAAAGAAAAAAATAACGATTTAAGGCAGGTTGTGCCGTAGGACTGTATTTTTATTATATATATATATATATATATATATATATATATATATATATATTTCACTCTATGATTTTCTCATTAATAATTCGATATTTCCCTTTGAAAAACCTAAAAATATATTTTATAGCGTGCCCATCCATTTTCCTATCATTTGGAAACTCTACTTTAATGGTGGTATACGATGTTTACATTCAAGATTACTAGTTTCACCTTAATAAGCCTTTTATATATATAATAATATATTATATATATAAAAGGCTTATTAAGGTGAAACTAGTAATCTTGAATGTAAACATCGTATACCACCATTAAAGTAGAGTTTCCAAATGATAGGAAAATGGATGGGCACGCTATAAAATATATTTTTAGGTTTTTCAAAGGGAAATATCGAATTATTAATGAGAAAATCATAGAGTGAAATTAAACTTTGGAAGTAACAACCACATACTTTTCTATTGCGTGATGATAAGGAACAAATCTAAAATGGATACCATTCTTATATATGCATTTATTTTAAGGGTAACTAATATTAGTTTGTTTCCTTAAATATGACAAATTATTTTATGTATAACAAATAGTAACTAGAGTTTCTCCTTTTAGTGGTGTTATCTTAAAAAATATAAGTATGTACAATTTTTTTTTTGTTTCCCGCCACACCATTATTTGAACTTAAAGTAGTGCTCACTTTTTATATAATGTTATCTCCACCCTATAACTTTGACACTTAAAGTAGTTTAGCAAGCTATGAAGATGAACCCTGTCTTAACTAAATATATGGGAATGTTATAATAAATAAGGAAATGTTATAGGCATAAGGTTTTGGGTAGACAACCATATCTTTTCAGAGATTGTGAACAAACAATCTCTTTTCAACCAATAATATGTTGTGGGGAGACAAAAATCTTGTCAAGTTTTACCATTATCCTAGAGTCGGGGTGGGAGGTAAAGGAGTTATGATATGGGTATTTATCCTAGGCAAACCCTGCTAGCACAAGAGTGGAAGTATTTACATTCCAAAAAGACCAGAGGTATTACTTGCATAATGGAATCAGACATTATGTAGTTGAGGCTTTCGGGTAACTACCAAGGTAGTGGTAGACCCTAGACATTTTATTGGGTTGGTAAAAAATCATCTAGCTCCAACATGCATACGCTAACATCTCGTATTGAGATGTAGGGAATTAAGCATTCCACTTATAGGTGAAATGAGCCATAGAAGCAAAACCCATTGCTTGTAATTGGATTCTCAGATATGGAGAGGAAGTACTACTAAGGCAAACATATCAAGAATTGGCCAATATCATTCTCACAAGTATTTCAACTGCAGTGAAATGCCACTTGTGAAGATATAGCATGCTTGTACTAGGATATAAATGAGATAAGGTTAAAAATTTCTCTTTTGAGGCCAATACAACCAAGTGGGACAACTTGGGTTGTTACAATTGGTATCAAAGCTTAAGAATTCTTAGTTAAACAAACCCTTGTTATATATATTTAAACAAAATCAACAAAGCTTCTTTTGAACATGCAATGGCATCCGATTTAAAGGCTAGTTCCTTAAAAAGACCAGTAGCAGTACAACAGGAAGGGCTGGCCGAGAATCCTAAGTGGGTCCTCAAAAGAGTTGTGAGGATAGGAGCTATAGAGGAAGCCATAGAACCCCCTAGGGTGATTAGGAGGGAGAAGGAGCCAGCTTCAAAAGAGGATAAAATGGCTCGGATGATGCAACTAATGCAAGAAAAAATGAGCCAGCAGAAGGAGAAAATAGAACAGTAGAGAGTTCAAATGGTGGAGCATATGGCTCAACAAAGGGCTCAAATGTTAGAGCACATGGAGCAACAAAAATCTCAACTTACTCAGCAATAGGAAATGATCTCACAACAACAAAAGATAATAGAAAACCTATCAAAAGGAAAAGAAATGGTAGTTGCTGGGGAAGAAACATCTGTGGACCATGGGAGAAGACAAGTAGGTTCTGAGTTTGATAAGGACATGCAAAAAATTAACATAGCCAAATTTGATGGCAAAGGGGATATGGAAGAGGCAGAAAGATGGTTAAATAGCCTAGAAGCATATTTTGCTGTTAGAAACCTTTCCTTTAAATTAAAAACCTCTTGGGTAGTTTTTTGATTAATCAAAGCGATGACGTACTGGTGGGACACATATAGGAAAACCCACAATGTAGAAGCAGCAGATGTGCCTTGGGAGACTTTTGTAATGATGTTTTAAAAAAGATATCTATCTCCCTAATTCTACATGTAGAAGACTGCAAAGTTTTCCAGGTTAACCCAAGGTAACATGACTATTACCGAGTATTATCAGTGATTCGTGCAATTGCTTAAGTATATGCCCGAGTATGAACAAAGGACTGAGATTAAGGTCCAAAAATTTCATTTAGGACTTCATCCCAAGATCAAAAACTTGATTATCATGCTTAAACCAACAACTCTGATTGTTGCTTGTGATCTAGACCGACAGTATGAGGATAATTATAAGGCCAAAAAGACCTACTATCAAAAATCCTCTGATAGGGAGGATTCACAGAAAAAGAAAAATGCAGGCCTAGCTAAGTGGGATAAAAATAGGAGCAATAAGGGATGAAGTGAAAATAGGAGCAAATTTGATAAAAGTAAGAATAAGTACCAAGGGAATAGAAATCAGAATAACCGTGGTGGCCAGGATAGGGGGAATTTTAGTAATAGGTATGATCAGAAAGTTGAAACCAATAAACAGGAAGACAATGAGGGAGACAAGAGGGAGAAAGCACCTTGAACTAGTTGTTGGATCTGTAAAGAGCCTCATTATGCTGATAAGTGTCCTATGAGAGCAGATAGGAGAAAAGAACCTGTAGAGCCAACTCATAAGATCTATGCTGCAATAGGTAATTCTAAACTTAATGGTCAAGCAACACCTTTTTATTGAAAGGTAAAATTTACAATAAATACATGCATTTTAATTGATTCAAGAGCAACTGATAGTTTTAATTCTTCGAATATTTTGAGAGACATACCAAAAAAACCTAGATTTATGGCTAATGGGTGGAAGGTTGAGTATGGCTCCGGGTAAACCTATATTGTAAATCAGTGTTTATTTGACCCTCAGATAGTATTACCTCAGGGAAAGACTAGTTGGCATCTGTATGTAGCCCCATTGCATGCCTTTGATATAATCTTGGGAGTTGATTGGCTCAAGGCTCATAAGGCATTACTAAACTTTGAAGAAAGATGGATGGATTTCATTGATAACACCAAGCAAAGGGTTCAAATATTTTGTGGGCGTGAATCAATGGATCCACATATTCTAACAACCATGCAAGTTAAAAGAGCCATTAGGAAGGGTAGTAGAGTTTTTGTAGTCAAGCTTAATAAGAAAGAAGAGATTGAGTCTGAGGCAAGTCTTTTTCAGAATTTTCCAATATTAAATGATTTTCGAGATGTTTTTCCTGAAGACTTGCTAGGACTACCACCCCAAAGAGAATTTGATTTCTCAATTGAACTTCTTCCAGGAGCTACACCAATAGCCCGAGCACCCTATAGGATGACCACAATAGAGTTGCAGGAACTCAAAACTCAGCTTCAAGATCTATTGGAGAAAGGACACATAAAACCTAGTGTCTCTCCATGGGGTGCACCGGTTCTTTTTGTCAAAAAGGATGGGACTTTGAGGCTTTGTATTGACTACAAAATGCTAAATAAAATGACTGTTAAGAATAAATACTCACTACCCAGAATAGATGACTTGTTTGATCAGTTGAAAGGAGCTACGATATTCTTAAAAATTGACCTTAGGTCTGGATACCATCAACTAAGGATTCGAGAAGAAGATACTCATAAAAATGTATTTCGAACTAGGTACGACCACTATGAATTCATAGTTCTACCTTTTGGGTTAACTAATGCCCCAAAAACATTCATGAAACTTATGAATAGTGTATTTCAAGAACAATTAGATCAGTTCATGTTGATATTTTTAGATGATATACTGATCTACTCCAAGAATAGAGAGGAACACAATCAACACATGAGGATTATTCTTTAAGTACTTAAGAAAAACCAGTTATACGAAAAATTATCCAAGTGTGAGTTCTATACCCCCTGAGTACAGTATCTAGGGCATGTGATTTCAGCTGAAGGAGTGTTTGTATATCCAAAGAAGATAGAAGCCATCATTGATTGGCCTGCCCCTAAAAATATATCTGAGGTACAAAGTTTTATGGGAATGGCTGGGTATTACCGACGCTTTGTTAAGAACTTTTCCAAGGTAGCCTATCCAATAACCAACTTGCAGAAGAAAGGAAAAGCTTTTAAGTGGACTGAATGTTGTGAGGAGGCCTTTAGAACACTCAAAGAAAAATTAAAAATGACACCAATTATTAAGATACCAGATCCTAAACTTCCATTTACTATTTGTATTGATGCCTCCATAGAAGGAATAGGTGGAGTTCTCATGCAAGAGGAGGGTGTAATAGCTTATGAGTCTCGAAAGCTTAAGAAACATGAGCTGAATTACACCACACATGATCTAGAATTAGCAGCAGTGGTGCATGCTCTTAAAAATTTGGTGTCACTACCTTCTAGGTAAACCTTTTGAACTTCGAACTGATCATCAAATGCTTGAGGTACATCTTCACTCAACCGATGCTCAATGCTAGGCAAAGACGTTGGATGGAATTTTTGGCAGAATATGACTTTAGCATTGAGTATATTAGGTAAAAAGAAAACAAGCTAGCAGATGCTCTGAGTAGGAGAAGGCATATCTTTGCCATGACACAATATCAATTTGATGTAATTTAGAAAATAAGAAGCTTACAATTCCATGATAAATTTTCACAAAAATGTTAGGATTTAATAAGGCAAGGTTCTAAAAAAGCAAAACAATTTAGAATCTGGGAGGACACATTATATTTTAGAAACATGATGGTAGTACCTAATGACCAGAACCTCAAAAGCAAGCTTCTACAGGAGGCACACTATGCTCCATACTCCACACACCCGGGCTATGTTAAGATGCATGAAAATTTGAGAAGGGATTATTGGCCAGAGATGAAGAGGGATATCGCTGAATTTGTAGCAAGATGTCTAGAATACCATAAAGTAAAGGTAGAATATTTGCATCCCATAGGATTTCTGTATTCCCATGAAATTCTAGAATATAAATGGTAGGTTGTATCTATGGATTTCATAGTTGGGTTGCCCAAGAACCATTTCCAACATGATGCTATTTTGGTAGTGGTTGATAAACTAACTAAAGTGGCACATTTTTTGCCCAGGAATATTAAATATGGGGCTCCTGCAGTGGCTCAAAAATTTTCTAGGGAAGTGGTACAACTACACGGGTTTCCTAAAACAATTATATCAGATAGGGATTCTCGATTCACATCCGAGTTTTGGTAGGCATTACATCAAGCCTGGGGAATAAAACTCAATATCAGTACTGCATATCATCCAAAAACTGATGGACAGACAGAACGGGTAAACCAAGTCTTAGAGGATATGCTTCGAATGTACTGCATGGATCATCAAACAAAATGGGAAGACTACCTATTTTTGGTAGAGTTTGCTTACAACAATGGGTACCATGCTTCATTGGGAATGGCTCCTTTTGAGGCACTGTACGGGAGAAGGTGCAGAATGCCCTTATCATGGAGTAATCCGGAGGATAGGGTATTGATTGGGCCAGATATGGTAAAGGAAATGGAGGAAAAACTCAATGAGATATGACATAGGCTTAAGGAGGCTTCTGATCGACAAAAGAGTTATGCTGACCTCAAAAGAACCCCAAGGAAATTTGTTATGGGAGACAGAGTATTCCTGAGGGTTAAACCAACTAAGAGTTCTATCAAATCCTCCAAACTTAGCCCAATATTCATAGGACCTTTTGCCATCACTGATAAAATTAGCCCAGTAGCCTACAAACTGGCCTTACCCCCTAACTTGTCCAAAATTCATGATACCTTCCATGTGTCTCTCCTCAAGAAATATGTGCCTGATCCTTCTCATGTTTGGAATGTTGACCACTTGTAGATGAATGATCCCCTATGCATTGAGGTACGACCAATTAGAGTTCTTGGCTATAGGACAAAACAACTAAGAAAAAGGAATATTGAACAATGTAAGGTCCAATGGGACCAATACTCTGAAAACAATGCCACATGGGAAGATGTGGCCATTATGAAAAGATAGTTTCCATTTTTGTTTGAACAATGATATAATCATATTTTTGATTCAAAAATTATAATATTTTGATATGTATGGATGTTTAAACGAACTTCTTTGTCAATATTTTTATGATTCTAATTGATTATGATAGCATACTTAATATTATTGTGTGAATCACAAACACAGGGACTATGTTTAATTTTAGGGGGAAAGTATGTAACAACCCTTCCAAATCTAATTTTTGTTTTAGCTTATTTTAAATGCAAGAATGAGATACTGCTAAGTCATTTGTGGATGCAGGAACAGGTGGGAAGATAATGGAGGTACCTTCCAGTTGATAGTCGAGGAAAGGTAAGGCAAGGAAAATGATGAGTGATAGGGTATTTTCCTATATTGGGTATTAAAGAATCCCTACTAGCAATACGTCCGCCAATGGTCCATGTAGATGCATTTCATGTAGTTGCATTGTTAGGTTGAATGCTTTGTCTGAAATCTTAGAAAAATATTAAAAATATATATATAAAATAAAATAACAATAATAATATATATAAATAAAATCATAAAAATATAATAATAAAATGATAATATTAATAAGTATATAAAAATAAAATAAAAGTAAAATAATAAAAATAATAATAGTATTTTAACTAAATAAATAAATAATAAATAATAAGATATAGATAAGCTTATAAAATGCATATAAGCGAATATGATAACGGAAAAATAAATAAAATTATAATTAAATTGGGATGCATCGACATTCCATATGGAGAGTGCTGGAACAAGAATTCTCCACGTAATTAAACATGTGTTTAACTAAAAAATAACTCCTTCCTCCATAAATGGATGTAGAAATGTAAGGATGGGGCATCTTTGTTTTGCGATAGGGAAGACTCTGAGAGAAAGCAACATTCTGATTCAAGAAAAAGGAGCGTCTACCAGTAAGGTCGACTTCCTTAAACTGTTTTTGTTCATAATATTTGCGTGTAAAGTAGAGAAAATGCTAAAGAATGGTTAATTATAATTAAGTTAAATTCGAATATTGTATTTCTATCTTTCTCGAAAATAAATTGTGTTTGATATATGAATGCATTACAGTAGCAATGTCTCTAAAGTAAATAACTATATGGGGAAATATAAATTTATTTCTTGTCGCATTTAGGTTAGCTACACTTCATATGTTAGAGGTCACTCTAACTCCTTGAGCACCCCGACTATTACCGAGGCCAAGTTAGAAGAATTTGCACGTGGATATACGACCGATATGTTTTGCAGATTCTATTCTCAATAGTGGTCATTGAGTCGTCTGGTTTTAAAGAGAGCAATACTTTGCTCTTATGGCCTTGTCAAGAGCTTTATGTTTTTAATCATGTTGTAGAAAGGATTAAATATTTTTTTAGGTTATTCAGTTGTGATATTTCCACATTAATGTATTGTCTATCTTACACATGGAGGTCAATTCGAAAAGAAAAGGCGATCTCGATATTAATTTATGATAAACTTAGTTTGTTTGACTATCGCTGGAGGAACTGTGTAAACCTTTAGTAATATTATATTTTTCACAATAGTTGAAAGTTACAATAATTTTCTTTATGATGTCTTTTAAGATGCCTTAAGAAAGAATTAACTATGAATTTAAAATAATTGTTATAGTGTTTTTATTTATTTATATTAAAGAAGGAAAAAAAATGATAGTACATAAAGAAAACCTACGCATGTTTTCGGGAAATGCTGAGCAGCAGTTTGGAAAAATCCAAATAGTGTAGAAAGATAGATGCACCGTATGTCCGTAGAGATTCAGGTTTTCACCCTCATTGGCCGATGTCAATACACAGTGCATATTGATGGAATGTCTAACCTTGGTTAAGTGTTGGAACAGTAACTCTGTCTGGTTACGGCCAATAGGATTCCTAGAAAACACATTTTATTTTCTCTATCAAACTTGAAAACTTTAACAAGGCATCTCTATGAGCCCATAATATATATGGTAAATGTAATGGCAGTTATTCGGTGGGATCTATACTAATTTTAATAAAAATAAAAATAAATAAAGAAGACCCTTTTCCAAGCTCTGCTCGGCACGGACCACTCTTGGCTTCTAGTAGAAGGAAGATGTAAATTTTTATTTTTGATTAGTTTTATTAGTAAATTCAAGCATTGGAAATATGTAATAGTCACACTACCAAATATATTAAAAATCTTACCTCGCATTGTGGTATCCACCCTTTAAGGGTGCGCAGCAAATTACACATAGAAAAACCTTAATAATGTAGAAATTACAACATGTTAAATAATAAATTAGGTTAGTGGCTTTAGTCCTTTATATGGTTTTCCAAAGAAAACAATAACGATTTAAGACTGTGACGTAGGACTGTATTTTTATAAATATATATATATATATATATATAAAAGGATTATTAAGGTGAAACTAGTAATCTTGAATGTAAACATCGTATACCACCATTAAAGTAGAGTTTCCGAATGATAGGAAAACGGATGGGCATGCTATAAAATATGTCTTTAGTTTTTTCAAAGGAAATATCAAATTCTTAATGAGAAAATCATAGAGTGAAATTAAACTTTGAAAGTAATAACCACATTCATTTCTATTACGTGATGATAAGGAACAAATATAAATTGGATACCATTCTTATATATGCATTTATTTTAAGTGTAACTAATATTAGTTTGTTTCCTTAAAGGTGAAAAATTATTTTATGTATAACAAATAGTAATTAGAGATTCTCCTTTTACTGGTGTTATCTTAATAAGCTAAGTATGTACATTTTTTTTTTTTCAGCCACACCATTATTTGAAATTAAAGTAGTGCTCACTTTTTATATAATGTTATCTCTACCCTATAACTTTGAGGCTTAAAGTAGTTTAGCAAACTATGAAGATGAACCATGTCTTAACTAAATATATGGGAATGTTATAATAAATAAGGAAATGTTATAGGCATAAGGTTGTGGGCAGACAACCATGTCTTTTCAGATATTGTGAACAAACAATATATTTTCAACCAATAAGATGTAGTGGGGAGACAAACATCTTGTCAGGGTTTACCATTCCCCTAGAGCCGGGGTGGGAGGTAAAGGAGTTATGATATGGGTATTTCTCCTAGGAAAACCTTGCTAGTACAAGAGTGGAAGTCTTTACATTCCAAAAATACCGGAGGTATTACTTGCATAATGGAATGGGATATTATGCAGTTGAGTCTTCCGGGTAACTACCAGGGTAGTGGTAGACCCTAGACGTTTTACCGGGTTGGAAGAAAATCGTCTAGCTCTAGCATGCATATGCTAACATCTTGTATCAAGATGTAGGGAATTAAGCATTCCACTTCTAGGTGAAATGGGCCCTAGAAGCAAAACCTCTTGCTTGTACTTGGATTCTTGGATATGGAGAGGAAGTACTACTAAGGCAACATATCGAGAATTGGCCAATCTTGTTCTCATGAGTATTTTGACTACAACGAAATGACACTTGTGAAGATATAACATGCTTGTACTAGGACATAAATGAGATAAAGTTGAAATTTTTTCTCTTTCGAGGCCAGTACAACCAAGTGGGACGACTTGGGTTGTTCAATTGAGCCTAAGTTTTATTGATAAATAAATTTTGCTATTAAGAAAATTAGAGCTTATATTTAGGGAAGAAACTATGGTGAAATAGAATTTATGATTTTATTTGTCAATTCGAGTTCATGCTTTATAGTAATGAAATGAAGCTTAATGATTAAAGCTTGAGTTTTTATATTTAAGGAAAAGAATTCGTGTCTTCTTGAAATGATTGAACTCATTTTTATGTTGTGAGATAAATCTTATGCCTTATAATAAGAGATAGAATTTTGTTTGATATTTAAATGCACTTTGAATGCACTTAATGGGTAAGAATAGATGGGGAATCTATTCTTAGGAGTATGGGCTCCTCTTAGTATGTTGCTATGTTAATTGATATAAAAAGTGATTTAAAAAAGTATTGTGATATTTCTATGCACCTGATTGATTATTGAAATGATAAACTATTTTGGAAAGAATGGGTAGGGAATCCATTCTTGAGGGAATTATGGGGTTCCCTCTTTGATTGATTGTTGAAATGATAAACTATTTTGGAAAGATATTTCCTTGTAATTAAAAATAGTGAGAAAACAACTTTGGGGAAGAATGGGTGGGGAATCCATTATTGAGAGGAATTATGGGGTTCCCTCCCTATTTTTGCTATATGAAAAGTGATTGTTAGAAGCATGGTTGCTTTGTGAAAACTCTTATGGATTTTTCTTAATGTTGCTTTCAAGAATTGTTTTGTTTTAAAAGAAATAGAAGGGATGTAGAAATGTGAATGATCATATTTTTCTATAGTTCTATTTGATATATTGAATATTAAGGTAATGGGTGTGGAGTCCATTTACATTATGAGGATACTATGGGGTTCCTCACATATTCTCTTAAGTGGATGTGGAGTCCATTTATAGTGAAATATTATGGGGTATTTCACATATTCTTCTAAATGGACATGGAGTCCATCAATAATAAGGAAATAATGGGGCTTCCTTATAGGTATTGTTTATTTTAAATTAAGAAAAAAAATTGAGCGTGGAGTCCTTTTTGTATGAATAAATTTATGGGTTTTCTTCATGTGATTGGTTTAAAATAAAATAGAAATATAAAGGATCATTTCTATATGGGTATTTGATGTAATGGATAAAGAATGTAGAAACATAAATTATTTGTTTCTTTTCTATACATTTTTATTAGATGCATTGAATATGAAGGAGAATTTAGGAATGCATTATCATACTAAGGAGTTGTCATGATCCCTTAATCCAACCACCTCTCAATGGAGCTCAAAGAAATTAGTGAACAATGTTATGGATAGAAATAATTCTATCATGCTTTTACCAAGGTTTCATATTGGTTATGATTATGATGTATTTGGAATCTCAAAAAAGAGATGAAATGTAGGAAAAGCTTATAATGACTAGTCATGGGGTTGATGATATGTATATTGAGTTATATTGTTAATAATACTTTGTAATAGGTTTCTTTATTATGACAAGATTTGAATAGTTGATGTTAAATATTCATTGTTATTAATTTTAATTCATTTTGAAAGAGTTAACTTATAGTTATTCTTTTGTAAACCCCGTAGGGGTGATTTTTTGTTGTGGCAAAATGAATGGAAAGTAGTTACAATTTTGATTACAAAACATGTTCTTGCTTATTAAAAGAGTAAAAATTTATTAAGATGTTTAATGCTTTCGATAACATGCATTAGGAATGTTTTAAGTATTTTTTAATTAAGCAAAGTGAGGATGTTTTACTTTTGATTAAGAGAGAGAGAGAGAGAGAGAGAGAGAGAGAGAGAGAGAGAGATGGTATTGGTTTTATTATATGTTATGATTTGGGGTTATGAAGGGTAACTTGGGAGGGTATACTCATAGTAACCTTGTTAGTACCCTTGTTATATTAAATGAAACAAATCCTTAGCAACCTTAAGCGAGATGAAAATAGAAGAAAATGACAATTAAATGAAACAAATCCTTAAGCGAGATGAAAATAGAAGAAAATGCATTTATCATAGGATGAACCAGATTAATCTCTTGGCCATGCTATTTCAGAAAAATATATCACACCAGCCTTAGGTCCAGAGTGAAGGAAAACCAACAAGATTTGTTAAATATTGCAAGAAGTCTTCAATTCCAAGTTTTTGCATCCTTCATTTACATTTTATGGGAGTATTTATAGACTCAGGATATGCCCTATTTTTTCATAAAATATCTTCTCCTAGGGAATTAAAAACAATTTAAAAAAACCACCATCAAAGATTTACAATATAAGGTATTTTTAAATAGAGTTATGATCAACCTGAATCATTCCAAAAATATGCCTCAGTATCTTACTATAAATGGATAAGATAAAATCTGATTTTATCTTCATCAAATTGATACTGTGTGCAAGTGTATCTTCACATTTAAGCAAGTTGTAAGAGCATCTCATTAATTCCTCAACTGCAAAATCCGGATGAATCACTGACTTCCCGGGATTTCTATCCTCGCACAATCCCTTTTGCTTGATTCGCATTGAAATTCTCTACCCACCATTGCTTTTGCCATTAATTTTACCATTAAATGCATCCATCGGCAAATTCCTGCAAAAATTTAAAAAGGGCAAATGTTAGAACATTAGCTTTAAAATTAAATTAATTTAATTTAATTTTTTCTAAGGTTCAAGCTTTAAATTTTAGTTTATTTTTAAATTTTTATTATTTTTCAAAGTTTGCCATAAAATACTTTTTAGGGCTGAGATTTTAATTAATTTATTATTATTATTTTAATCCCTAGGGTTTGACATTTTAATATCATTTATTTTTCTATCTCCTTGAGAAAGTCATGAAATCATGGCAAGTTGCAAAGTCACGATATTTGTCATTTTTTCTCTTCCTTAGAAATGTCGCAATATCACTACATTTTTCATTTTCTTCTCTTCCTTGGAATTGTCATGATAATGCTACATTTTTTATTTTCTCTTCTTTCTTCCTTAGAAATATCGTGATATTGCTACATTATTCATTTTCTCTTCTTTCTTCCTTGGAAATGTTGGGATATCGCTACATTTTTCATTTTATCTTCCTTCCTTGGAAATATCGCGATATCACTACATTTTTCATTTTCTCTTCTTTCTTCCTTGGAAATATTGAGATATTGCTACATTTTTTATTTTCTCTTCTTTCTTCCTTGGAAATGTCACGATATCCCTACATTTTTCATTTTCTTATCTTCTAACCTTGAAATATCACGAAATCTCTATATTTTTCATTTTCCCTTCTTTTCTTCCTAAGAATGTCATGATATCACTACATTTTTCATTTTCTTCTCTTCCTTAGAAATGTCGAGATATTGTGACATTTTTCATTTAAGCCCCTTTTCTTCCAATACTTAACAAATAGAAAATTTGTACATTGACTAATTTACTGGGCACTTTGAAAAATTTCCAAAAAAATCAAACATGGATTCCAATGACCCCGCACTTTGGGTTTTGGCACTTGGTGTGAAATTTAGGGCAAAATTTAAAAGTGCTCAAAATTGAACCAAATGTTTCAAGCATCCAAATGGGTATCCGAATCTGAAGAAAAATCTTGAAAAATCACTTCGAATAAAAAAATATCGCATTAATAAGTTTATTGGTTGGAAATAGAAACTACTATTTCTGGAAGGTGAATCATACCTGAAACCTTGAAAATTTGGTACCATTGGAAATGTGAGCTCGAGATATTTCACCTAGAATTTAAATCACTCAAAACAGATTCTTGTGGCAACAAATATAGCATTTCCAATATTGAAGTAAACATTAGGGCAAAATGAAAAATTTCAAAGAACATTAGAAATTAATTTTAAATATTTCAAACCTTAGGAAAACTATTGAAAATCAAAATTTCTGAAACACTTAACCAGAAATAATACCATTGAAGCATAAATGCCTAGAAGAAATTAATTAAAAACAATGCGCTAGACAAGCACTTTTGACACCTTGATGCAGACAAAACTTAAGGACTTGATGCAAACAAAACTTGGATAAAAAAATCAAAAACTTCAAGAGGGTCCCCTCAAAAACAAAAATTAAACATTTCAAAGGAATCAAAATTTTATTTTTAGTGGGGGTGTGTTGCTTCTCAACAAATGACGACGTCTGTGGGGAAATAGTAGCACTATTTAGAATTGAGAACTCTAGTTTCAAAACAATTTAAACCATGTATCCTACCTTGCCACAAATATTTTCAAAATAATTTAATTATTATTTGCTAGTCCATTGAAATTTTCTAGGGACATACTAGGTTGAATAATTCAAGGAAAAATCTAGTGTGTAATTGATGCAGGAGCATCCGACGACAGTAGAGCAATCTTGCATCTTCCAAAAATTTTCCAAATTTTTCTAAGTACTTTGCATTTTGATTTGTTTCAATTTTTTTCAAGGGGGAAGTTTTTGTAAAGCAAGGGGGAAGGGGGTCGCAAAATCGTGACATGTCGCGATTTCGCGACCTCAAAAGCTGTGACTTGGCATAGGCAAGTTTCATCACGATATCGTGACGTCGCGATATCGTGACGATATTTCAGAACTAATGCATAGGGGGGAGTCCCGTTGCGATATCACGACAGGTCGCGATATCGCGACCAGTTAAAAGCTGCCACGTGGCAATGTTATCACTACTTCAAAGCTAAGGCAAGGCGGAAGACAAGGCAAAGGGCTACGGCAAGGCGAAGGCAAGGGGGGGTCACAAAATCGTGACATGTCACAATTTCGCGACATGTCATGAAATCACGACCCCAAAGGGCTACGACAGGGTGAAGGTGCTTTTGGTCACGATATCGTGACTTGTCGCGATTTCGCGACCTGTCGCAATATCACAGAAAATAAGAAGACAGACCAAAGAATACACGTGGATGGCCAGACAAGGCTAAAATAGACACGTGGCTGCCACATGTGTTAAAAGCGACGCAACCAGTTGGAGGTAAAGTTGAATTTGACACGCGGAAGCATACATGTATTAATTCAAAGATGAGGGCCACATAAATTGAAAAGAGAGATGTCAACCATGCATATGTTTTTTTTTAATTTCTGGCAAAACAACAATTACAGGCGATGGACTTTATGGATGAGATAGGGGTGCAGAAGAACAGTCAGAACAAAACAGCGGGTGCAGGTTAAGGGAGGTCTTTAATGCAAGCTTCATGGTGGATCGGGAAGTTGCCCATTTATGGCAAAAAAATTTGAAAACTCGGTCGGGGGGAAAACAAATTTGAAATTTTGTTAGGTGGGGGCATTAATTGCCTAGAGGATCGAGGCCTCGATAAAAACTCAAGAATTGTAAGGGACTGGGATGGTGAGCTCGGGATTGAGAGGGGAAAGTACTATGCCTGGAAATGATATTGTAAGACTGTGTTAAGAAAATTGCAAAAAATTAATTCGAAGTTCTGTTGTGTGAATCTCGGCTTGCCATCAAGTGGTATCAGAGCGGGAGCTCCTGAGAGTGTAACAGATCATCGGAAGAGAGGCAATTACACCAGGATCTGTGGAAGGATTGGTAAGGGAAGAAAGAAAAATTCCTCCACGAAGAAACCATGGTGGAGTAGGAAATGTGGTGCCGGTTGAAGACTTCTGAGCCTTGCAGAGGCAATTTCAAGCCCTGCAAGAAGAGCTACACAGAAGGCACAAGCCCGAAAGGGATGAGGGAAGTGAAGACAAAGTTGATGAAGAAGAAGATCAGTCTGAGGAAGAAGAAGAGGTTGTGGATCCTGCACAAGCCAGGTTGTACAAAGCCATCTCTTAGATTGGAAAGCAACAAAAAATGGAGGTTTCTACATACTCGGGAAACCTAAATCCAGAAGAAGTGATTAACTGGATAAATGACTTAGAAGAATATTTCAAATATGAGGAGGTTGAAGACCCTAATCGGGTCAGATTTGCTAAGACCAAGTTGAAGGGTCATGCTAGGATTTGGTGGAGGGGAATACAGTTGGAGAGGAATAGAAGAGGGAAGGAGAGAATAACAATATGGGACAGAATGGTGGAAAAGCTGAAAAGACAGTTTATTTCGACAGATTACGAGTTGGATTTGCTAAGGAAAATGCAAATTTTGAGACAGACAAACAGAACTGTCCAAGAATACACCGAGGAGTTTTACAAGATCTCTATTAGAACTGGACATTTAGAGGCAAACAAAGAAAAGGTAGCCTGTTATATCAATGGGTTGAGACTCGGTATCCAAGAAGAGCTAAGCCTAGTTCGGGTAAGCACCATTGAGGATGCTTACCAGTTTTCCTTAAATGTGGAAGAAAAACTGAATAGGCGGTTTGAAGGCAAGCAAAGAGGAAGGGGCCGTGGTGGAAGAACTGGTGGGAGAACCAGTGGAGAAAAATATAAAGATTTGAAGAAGACCGGTGAAGCCAGTAGTAACCAGGATCAAAGGGAAGAGGATGTTTATCAGCCCCGTGATCAGAACAGCTACCCAAGAGGATGGGGTAGATCTGGACGAGGGTTTGGAAGAGGAGTATTTCATGGGACATGTTTCCACTGTGGTGAAGAAGGACATCGGGCATTTGAGTGTCCACAACACTGAGAAAGGATGAACAAGAGGCCTGAGGGTCCAACCAGAGCTACTGTGGTAGAGGAAGATGCTGAGTCTGAACATTCTGAAGAAGCAGAGAGAGGGGAAGCAATGATCGTAAGGAGAGTCCTGTTGAATGAGGAGAAGGACACAGATCAGAGAAGTTTATTCCACACAAGGTGTAAATGCGTGGGCAATATTTGCAATATTATTATTGATAATGGTAGCACGGATAACCTAGTTTCAGAAGAAATGGTTACCAAGCTACAGTTAGAGAGGAAGAAGCACCCGCATCCATATCGGGTCGCATGGCTACAGAAGGACCATAGGGCCCTGGTCAGTGAGCAGTGCTCCATTAAATTTAATATTGGGAATTATTGTGATGAGGTCCTATGTGACATCCTGCCTATGGATGCTTGCCATATGTTGCTGGGAAGGCCCCTGGAAGTACGATCGGAGTGCAGTGCATGATGGCCGTGCCAACACCTACTCATTGACGAAGAATGGCGTGTGCCATAAGCTGAAACCCTTAAAGGAAGCGGATGAAAAGGTGTGTAACAGCTCCAAAATCTGTTTAGTTGAAGGGAGAAAGTTTTTGGACGGTTTGAAGCATGAACATTTATGTTATGCAATAATTTTGAGAGATAGGGAGAAGGAATGTCAAGATACCCCAACAGAAGTCCTAGATCTGTTGGAGGAATTTCCAGATATTGTGTCTGAGAATGTGCCTGAGGGTTTACCCCCAGTAAGGAAAATCAGCCACCATATAGATTTGGTGCCAGGATTGAGCTTGCCAAATAAAGCTGCACACAAAATGACGCCTGTAGAGACTAAGGAGATAAACAGGCAGGTCCAAGAGTTGCTGGAGAAGGGATTGATTCGAGAAAGTTTGAGCCCATGCATAGTACCTACAGTGTTGGCACCAAAGAAGGATGGAGAATGGAGAATGTGTACAGATTCATGGGCCATCAACAAGATCACTATCAAATATAGATTCCCATTGCCAAGGATGGATGATATCATGGACTGTTTGAGTGGAGCTGAGTACTTCACGAAGATTGACCTAAAAAGTGGTTATCATCAGATCCGTATCCGAGAAGGAGATGAGTGGAAGACAGCCTTCAAGACAAGAGAAGGCTTGTATGAGTGGTTGGTCATGCCATTTGGGCTGTCCAATGCACCAAGTACCTTCATGCGGTCGATGAATGAGGTACTGAAGGAGTTTCTGGGAAAGTTTGTCATTGTTTATTTAGATGATATATTAATATTCAGCAGAACCCTAGAGGAGCACCTGATGCATATCAGGAGGGTTTTTGAAAAGCTGCGGGAGGAGCAGTTATTAATAAATCTGAAAAAGTGTAATTTTGTCAAGAAAGAGTTAGAATACTTGGGATTTGTAATCTCAGCAGAAGGTCTAAAAATGGACCTAGAGAAGGTGAGATCCATCATCAAATGGCCTACCCCAAGAAGCACAACAGAGGTAAGATCATTTCATGGTCTAGCCAGCTTTTATAGGAAGTTCATAAGAAACTTCAGCAGCATTTGTGCACCTCTCATAGAAACAATGAGAGGGGATAAAAAGGAGTTCAAGTGGACATTAGGGGCTGAAAGAAGCTTTGATGCATTAAAGAAGAAGGTCACAGAACAACCTGTTTTGGCACTCCCAGACTTTAACAAGGTATTTCAGGTGGACTGTGATGCCAATGGCAGTGCAATAGGGGCTGTACTAAGTCAAGAAGGCAGACCTATTGTGTATTTTAGTGAAAAGCTCAATGATGCTCGAAAAAAGTATTCAGTGTATGACCAAGAATTTTATGCTATAGTTCAAGCTCTGAAGAAGTGGAGGCATTATTTGTTGCCAAAAGAGTTTGTTCTATTTATCGATCATCAGGCATTGTAGTACATCAACAGCCAGAATAAACTGAATCAACGACACATGAAGTGGGTCGAGTTTCTCCAAAGCTATACCTTTGTATTAAAGCACAGGATCAGGAATCAAACAGGGTTGCAGATGCTTTAAGCAAAAGGTAGAATCTGCTAATTGAAATGACAGTGGAAGTAGTTGGATTCGAAGAACTCGAAGGGTCTTTATCCCGAAGATCCTGATTTTGCAGCAGCACTGGACGGCTTGCTTGGCACCTGTTACTATGGACAGGACAAAATGATTAGATTTCCTAATCCAAGACGGAATGCTGTTCAAGGGAAGTAAATTATGCATTCCTAGGAGTTCCATGCGGGAGAACTTGATCAAGGAAAAGCATAGTAGAGCACTGGCTGGGAATTTTGGTAGGGATAAGACCATTGCCCTGGTGGATGAAAATTACTACTGGCCGCAACTACAACAAGATGTGAGGAAGTTTGTGCAAAGTTGGAGAATATGCCAGATGGCAAAAGGCATAAGGCAAAACATAGGATTATACCAGTCGTTACCTATACTTGAGAGGCCATGGGAGGATATAAGCATGGATTTTATTCTTGGATTGCCGAGAACATAGAGGGGAAATGACTCTGTATTTGTGGTGGTTGACCGATTCTCCAAAATGGCACATTTTATTCCTTGCCAGAAGACAAGTGATGCAGTTCACATTACAGGGTTATTTTTCAAGGAAGTGGTACGACTTCACGGTCTACCAAGAAGCATAGTTTTTGACAGAGATACAAAGTTTGTTGGGTATTTCTGGAGAACTTTGTAGAAGAAGTTGAAGACAGATCTGAAATTTAGTTCTACATACCACCCATAGACTGATGGACAGACAAAGGTGGTAAATAGAAGCCTGGGCAATTTATTGAGATGCTTAATAGCAGATCAACCCACGGGATGGGATTTAGTTTTACCGTAGGCGGAATTTGCGTATAACAATTTAGTCAATAAGAGCACAAATAAATCTCTGTTCCAGATAATATATGGAAATAGCCCAAGAAATGTGTCTGAACTGAGAAAGTTGGATAAGAGAGAAAAGTGCAAGGTGCGAGGCAGAAGAATTTGTGGAACATATGAAAAGTCTGCATGAAGAAGTGAGGAAACAAATTATAAAAATGAATACTCAATATAAGACAAGAGCAGACCAGAAGCAGCGGTTCAAAGAGTTCGAAGTAGGAGATGAAGTCATGGTCCATCTCAGGAAGGAAATATTTCTTGCCAAAACTTATAACAAATTAAAGATGAAGAAATTTGGGCCATGCAGAATACTGGAAAAACAGGAGTCAGGAAATGCATATGAAGTGGAATTGCCAAGTTGGCTTTACATTTCATCTGTTTTTAATATTTCAGATTTAGTGGAATATCATGAGGGAGAGAGTACAGAGGTACCAAGTACATGATTATGGCAAATTCCAGCATCTACTCCAACCACCGACGAGGTCGAGGAAATATTAGACACTCATGAAGGCAGAAGCACCAAAAACAAACAGTATTATGAATATTTGATAAAGTGGAAGGGCAGACCTGTTGAAGATGCAACTTGGTTGTCGAAAATAGAGGTTGACCGCCTAGGTCTTCCCCTAACAAAACAGAAGTGAGGATCACTTTTAATTTACCCCGGGTGTCTGATGCAGGAGCATCCGACGACAGTAGAGCAATCTTGCATCTTCCAAAATTTTTCCAAATTTTTCTAAGTACTTTGCATTTTGATTTGTTTCAGTTTTTCAAGGGGGAAGTTTTTGTAAAGCAAGGGGGAAGGGGGTCACGAAATCGTGACCTCAAAAGCTATGACTTGGCATAGGCAAGTTTCATCGTGATATCGCGATGATATTTTAGAACTAAGGCGTAGGGGGGAGTCCTGTCGTGATATCACGATAGGTCACGATATCACGACGCGGCAGTCACGATATCACGACTGTCGTGATATCGTGACCAGTTAAAAGCTGCCATGTGGCAATGTTATCACGAATTCAAAGCTAAGGCAAGGCGAAAGACAAGGCAAAGGGCTACGACAAGGCGAAGGCAAGGGGGGGGGTCATGAAATTATGACATGTCACGATTTCACGACATGTCACAAAATGATGACCCCAAATGGCTATGACAGGGTGAAGGCGCTATTGGCCGCGATATCGCGACATGTCGTGATTTCACGACCTATCGCAATATCGCGGCCAATAAGAAGACAGGACAAAGAATACACGCGGATGGCCAAGCAAGGCTGAAATAGACACGTTGCTGCCACATGTGTTAAAAGCGACACAACCAATTGGAGGTAAAGCTGAATTTGACATGTGGAAGCATACATGTATTAAGTCAAATATGAGGGCCACATAAATTGAAAAGAGAGATGTCGGCCACGCATATGTTTTTTTTAATTTCTGGCAAAATAGCAATTACAGGCGATGGACTTTATGGATGAGACAGTGGTGCAGAAGAACAGTCAGAACAAAACGGTGGGTGCAGGTTAAGGGAGGTCTTTAATGCAAGCTTCATGGTGGATCGGGCAGTTGCCCATTTATGGCAGAAAATTTTGAAAACTCGGTCGAGGGGAAAACGAATTTGAAATTTTGTTAGGCGGGGGCATTAATTGCCTAGAGGATCGAGGCCTCGATAAAAACTCAAGAATTGTAAGTGACTGGGATGGTGAGTTCAGGATTAAGAGGGGAAAGTACTATTCCTGGAAACGATATTGTAAGACTGTGTTAAGTAAATTGCAAAAAATTAATTCGAAGTTCTATTGTGTGAATCTCGGCTTTCCATCAGTGATTGTAGTGCATAAATTATTTCTCTTAAGATGACCATGGCTTAGAATTCCTACTTAGGGTTAATTAGACTGCTTGGGTTGCATAAGTTCATTTGAGTAGAGCTCTATTGCTAGTTTAACCTTTTATAGCCCCGACAAAGTTACTCTTAACTTTATTTTTAAGACCCTGGTTCATAGCCATGGAGCATCCATAGCCTTGGTGAACATATCTAAGATTTCTTTTTCACGGATCTCGACTATCTCCATTTTATTATGGAACTCTTTTTTCATGGAACTCTCTTTCTCTCATTTTTTTTAAGAAAGACTAGATAGCCGAGAAGCCTTACTGAAGGTTCAAAATTTGCATTTGCCTTGATATTTCATTCACCAAATAGTTGATCAACTAACCATTTTAGCTTTTAGACACCAATAGCCTCTCAAGAGTTATTAAAATGATCTTTGTGAATTAGAGTTCTCCTCTCATGACCAACTTTTTTTGGATCCCCTGGGAGTTCTCCATCTAAACAACATAACAATTCTCTTATGATTAAAATAATAACGACAAACAAGGTACACAATTTAAACTATCTCTCTACTATCAATTCGGATAGCAAACATTACCACTCTATCCCTACTTAGAACATCCCTTTATCAAATCACCCTTCTTTGATTCTTGAAACCGAGAGAAAAACCCACTAGAAGAAAGAAAAGGAAAACAAAGAAAACTAGGAGAAACTAACTTAAAGCTAAAAAAAAAAACTAAAAAAAAGCACAAACACTTTTTTTTTTTAATATATACATATGTACAAAGGTCCCTTCAATTACTCAAATGATGTAGCAGATGGAATAACCGAGAATTAATGCTTCAGATATTGACCATTGACAGACAAGTTAAGAAAATTACTTTCTAGAACCTATAGACGAAATGCATTATTACCCTTTTTTTTTGAAATTTGGTATGGCCCTATCCATAGAAGTTATAGCTTAGTGTGCTTACCTTTCTTCTCAAGGGCTTTGTTCCACAGAAGCACCAGTTCTACAAGTCTGAAGGCTTTTACTTTTGCTCTTTTGTCAAACCAACGCTTGATTATTTCTTGATGTCAACTAAAATGCTCTAAAGCCTGAAGTCATTCATCCCGTAAATTAATTAAGTCCAACACACGAGCTTCTGCATCTGCATGATCATTAAAATAATCCAGGGCAAACTGGTATGTGAACAAGTTTAAATAAATAGGAACAATAGGTTGAGTAACATACAATAAAGTAAATGGTGAAGTTTTATGAGCTTCTTTGTGTCTTATCCTATTAGCCCAAAGTGCATACTTCAATAATGTATGTCATTGCCTAGGTTTATCTACAATAGACTTCTTAATGGTACTTATCAAATTATTATTTGTGGACTCAGGTAGTCTATTTCCTTGGTATAATAGTTAGATGAAATTTTGATGACTATCCCATTTTGGTATGCCCACTCTGTAAATCATAATGATTGAAATACTGTCCCATTATCACAAACTAAATTTAAATGAACCCCAAATATGGTTATGATATTTAATTCCAAAAACTAAATCACTTCATGAGTTGTGCACCTCATTATGGCTACAGCTTCAGCCCATATCGTACAATAATAAGTGGAAGTTAATACATACTTGTGCTCTACTGATGAATTCAGGTTCATAAATCCTATAAAATCAAGTCCCATTTACATGAAAGGTCTATCTATTATAATGGGTTGCAATGGTAGAGCTCACTTAGTATCCTAGGCTGTAAAGATCTGACATTGGTGACAAGTTATCATATGCAGATGTGCATATTTAAACAATGTAGGCCAATAGTAGCCTACTCTCAATATTTTGTGTGTAGTAGTTGAACCTGAAGGGTGTCCTACCCCTAACTTTTTATGAAAATTGAACATCACTTCATCCACCTCATCTTGAGAAATGCATCTTAAAAATACACCAACATAATTCTCCTTGTACATTTTACCCCTTTGAGTAGAAAATGAGCAGATTTCAACTTTAGTGCTCTTCTTTGAGTTCTATTCAGGTGAGGTGGGCAATTCTCAAGTTTCAACAAATGGATAATATCTCCATACCAATCATCCAATCTAGAGTCCAGCTGGTTAATTTATTCCTTTACAGGTATTTCAATGATATTTTGGGATAGACCAAGGCCTTTGATTAATTTAGAAGGTCAAATTTCTAAGTCAAATTCCTATAATTTTATGGTCCAATTGCCTCATAGTTCACCCAATTTATTTTGACTTAACAAATATTTAACAGCCAGATCAGGGACTATGGCACGAATTTTGCTCCTCAAAATGTAATGCTTGAACTATTTAAATACTTTCACTAAAGTGTAGGATTGTTTATCCAAATGAGAGTACTTCAAGTCAACATCGTTTAGATTGATACTTTTGAAGGTAATGGGGTGCTCCCCTATTTCCCTCCATTGAGTTAAAACTATAGCAAGTGTATGTTTAGAAGCAAAATAGCATAAGTAAAAATCTGCACTAAAATCTAGACTTACTAGAACTAGGCCTTTTTGGATAGAAGAGTTAATCTCTTGAAATGCCACCTTAGCTTTTGTTGACAAAACAATTTGATCAGTCTCATTTAACATATCATTGAGTGGTTTGACTATTTCAGCAAAGCCAAAAATGAACTTCCTAACAAAGTTAATCTTCCAAAAAAATGATTTTAACTCTTTCTTAGATTTGGGAAAGGGTATATTTGATATGGCCTCAGCTCTCTCAGGGTCCACAGAAATATCATCTTTGGTGATTAAGTGTCCAAGGAGTTTTTCTTAAATTACACCAAAAACACATTTCTTTAGATTCAAAGAAATGCCAAATTATCTACATTTTTCAAAAACAAACTCCAAGTGTTTGACATGATCAATTCAAGATTTAGAAAATACTATCAAGTCATCCATGCATACCAAAATACACTTTCCATGAGACTTTTGAAGGCGTGATTCATTACACATTTGAAGGTGGCTCCAACATTTATCAATCCAAACAACATTCTCTTGTAGGTGAAGGTGCCCCATTTGGTTGTGAAGGCAGTCTTCATTCGGTCTTCTCTTTCCATCAATATCTGGTTGTACCCAAAAAATCCATCCAATAAGGACATAATTTGTGAACCATTCACAATATACAGTACCTCATCCATGGAAGGCAAAGGATAATTATCCTTTTTAGAAGCCTTATTCAGGTTCCTAAAATCCACGCATAGGTGGAATTCCCTATTCTTCTTTCTAATCGGCACTAAATTATCTATCCAAGTAGAATTTTTGATAGGAAAAATAATTGCAACACTCAAAAATATTTCTACCTCTTTCAAAATGAGAGGTTCCAACAAGGCATTAACATGCCTCTATTTCTGTCGAAAGGGTTTACAAAACTCTTTTAGGGGTATAGTATGCATGTACACTTTCGGATAAAAAATATTTAGGTCTTTATAAGACCAGGCCATAACATCCTTGGACCTATATAACAACTTCATGAGACCTCTTTTAATTATAAGGTCACAGGCCTTAGCCAATTGAATGTGCTTGGGATCCCCTTTAGTTCCTAGATTCATTTTTTTAGTCTCATTCCCTATCATGTTCATAGAACTTCCAGAATTAATCCTTTGTTTAATTCGATCATTGTCAAATAGCCTCTCAAGTTCTACCATTCCCCTAGGAATCCTATTATTTTTTAGCCTCATTACTCCCCTGTCATCATCAAAATCTTCAAGTATAATATCCCTTTGACCATCATCAATTATGGTTTTTTAAATGCATTTGTATTTTGCAAGAAATTTATAATCTGATGGTCATCAAAAAATACTTAAAATGTATCTACATTATCCAGAACATAAGGGCAAGGAATTAATTCCACTATTTTTTTTTTCCATTTAAATTCCTCCAAGGGATTTAGTTTGTAGCTGATGAAGCCAAAACATCGGTATGTGAATTTTCTTCCATGGGAATATGGATCAAAGTGAGTATTTAAATCCTCCATGAGATCCCAAGCTCGATGTTTGTATCTTTTCAGGTAAGAAACCTTGCACTAAAACTTACCTTTAACTTTATTGGCTACCAACTCAGAGTTCGATAGAAACTTGGATATTTTTTATATTTTTATCTAAAGCATATTTCAACCCCAGTATTAGTGCCTCATACTCAGTCAAATTATTGGTACAGGGAAACTATAAATGATAAGACATAAAACATGTATGATTGTGAGGCCCTTTGATAATAGACCTTGTACCAGAGCCTTGCTTGGATTTAGCTCCATCAACATGAAGCTTCCAAACATCATTATCATGATCAGTTGTAGCCTTAACTAGTTTTACCTTTTGTGCAGTTTTCAAATTATAAACCCCCACATCCGTATTAGTAAAATTAATAGTCTCATTCTTGACATTGTATTCAGTTATCATGAGCTTATATTGAGGTTACCTATCAATTCTTAAGTAATTTGCTACACATTTTTAGGGTAACCACATGTGTGAAATTTTTTTGGACAAATACCCATTCAGATATTTCGACCAATCTCTACTTAGAAGCATTCCATATCCCACAGGAATATCTATCACTTGAATATTAATTCTATGTTGTGCTTTTAGCCTAGATGCTAATTGGATGTATATACCTTGAAGTTCACCTATTAACTTGACCTCGGTTTTATCCAGTTGAATGACTCTCCTCTCAGACTTCATAGGAGTTAATCCCAATTGTTGGTAAATGGCTAGAGGCATGACATTGGCTGAAGCACCAGAGCCCACTACATAGTTATGTAAGTTTTTTGAAATATACGGACTATCAATAGGAAAGGTGGAACTTCAGTATTATCCTTGTAGATGGCCACATTGGTATTTGCTATTTTATTCCCATTTTTTGGAGGTTTAGCGGAGGGCTCAGAGTAAGTTTTAATAAAATTATCTCTTTGTTTAGTGATATGAGCAAGCTCATGAAGGGTGATATTAGCATTGATTTTATTCATGTCCACTATATAATCCCTCTATTGAGTGGAGTAGCAAATCCATCCCATACTTTTGGATATCCCCCTTGGGTCGAGGTGGATTATTATTTGGAGAAATATCAGGAGGAATACTATGACAATTGTGGGGAGGTGTAGAAGTAGTGTTGAGCTTCGAATTTTTATTCCTAAAATTGTAATTATCTCTTTTGTACTGTTGAAAATCCTGCACTTCATCCATAGGCATTTCTATAATATTTTCAAACTCATCCGAGAAAGTGAATGAATCCAACACCATAGCAGTACTATATTTGGATGAACTAGCACCATCAACATTTTTTTATTTTCAAGAAAACTGAATTCACCAGATAAAGCTTCAAAAACATTACAAAATTTCAAGCAATCTAGTTCCCCATGTTAGGATGTTTCATGAATCCTACAACAATTAGGTAAATCCAAGTCACAAATATTCACTTCAAGCCCTTTTATTTGTTATAATCCTTATTAGGTTCATACAGAGGTCTGGAAAATCTATTTTTTGGTAAGGAAACTAGTTTGAATTTTCTCTCGTAGACACTTGCCTCTTGAAATTCAAGAAGTCGTTTGTCAGATTTTGGACCATCTTTGTAACTTCCTCAACCGTAATTTTATTTGATTATTTTTCCACATTCTGCACATGCCTAGTGTGTGCCAAGGGCAATGAAATTTCCTTGGGTGGAGTTTGACATGTTGGTAAGAACATCTGATGTGGAATATGATTCAAAACTGGTGTATTTTATGTAACAAAGGGTATCATCAAAGGACTATTCATAGGTTGAGATCCCAACTACCTTTCAAGAGCTAGAGCTTCCTTATAAACCTCTATTAAGTTTATGATATTGGTGTATATTTTTAGGGAAACAAATGTTACTAGATCCAAAACATTCTTATAAATATCTAGGGCTAAATCTGCACTTGGGATGTAATGACCTGTCATCCTACCATAAGCCTTCTAGAATATCACATTGAAAGACCTGACAGTTTCATTGGAATCTCTTCTCATGTTGGAAAAATACTGATATAGGATGCTAGGATCAGTCACTTGACCAAATTGGGACACAAAAACCTTTTCCAAATCATCCCATCTTGTTATTGAGTCATTTGTAAGATTCAATATTAGTCATATTCTCCTTCTTGGAGAGTGAACATGAATAATCTGCAAGCCATATCTTCATGCTGCATATTTAATAATTTTAAAGTATTTTTAAAAGTTACCAAGTGCTCTTTCGCTATCCTAAATCTATCATGTTTGTATGTAGAAAGATACTTCTCAAGGTTTCTCAGTAAATCATGGGATGCACCAAGGATATTCAAAGTAGTGGAACCCAACCAGTTGGCCATGACTATTTGATTAATGGTAAGAATCTGAGTCATAGTTGGAGGAAGCACTAACAAAGACAAAACTATGCTGGACAAAGATCTAGCCTTCCTAAGATTACTTCTCCTTGGGGTTTCCAACTCAGACACAAGGAAATCTCTAACTCTTTTGTGGGACCTGTATACTCTGAAGGAAGAGTCCAACCTAACTAATTATCTAAAAAAAATGCCAAATGCAAGTTTAGGCCCTCCTTCTAGTGCCAATTTATGTTGGCTCAACTTTCATGCACACCCTACGAAGAGTAAACTGAAAACACAAATAACATTTAATAGGAATAAATTCCCTCTCACTTTAGGATCTTATTGGTTATACAAGGTGTGAGTTACAGGGTTGGGTCGAACGTCCTTGCTCTTTTCCACTTCTAGAATAATTTTAAGTGGACTTCTTATGTACCTACAAGAGGGGTTCAACTTTTGTCTTTTGTTTTTTTTTTGTTTATCAATCAAATTTATATTTCATTTGATATAGCTCTTCATATTTTAGCATATTAAATGAATAAAGAATTTTAAAGAAAATAAAAATGAGGACCTTTCAGAAATAAAACAGAGAGAGTAAGGTAGGGCAAAAAAGAGAGGATGTCTAATCCAATTACAAATTATAACTATTAAGATTGATTAAATTTCCTAGCTTCATAATAGAATAACATAAAAATAAGAAAGTATCCAACTTTCTAAGACCACTTTCAACCTTGAGCATGGGACAAAACAACACAGAGGTAAAAGGAAAATTATAAACAGAAGGGAGGTTAATGGCAATTGGTGTTTCTCACCAGCAGTCTAGCTCATGCAGTGAGAACAGAGCAATTAGAACACCAACCTGAACCTTAAACTTATAATTCCCTCAAGCATATAGAAAATAAAACAAGAGTGAAGGAAAACCAACAAGATTTGTTAAAAAATTGCAAGAAGTCTTCAATTCCAAGTTTTCACATCCTTCGATTACATTTTATGGGAGTATTTATAGACTCAAGACATGCCTTGATTTTTCATAAAATATCTTCTCCCAAGGAATTAAAAACAATTTAAAAAAACCACCACCGAAGCTTTACAATATAAGGCATTTTTAAATAGAGTTCTGATCAACCCCAATCACTTTGGAAATCTACCTGGGTATCTTGCCATAAATGGAGAAGATAAGATCTGATTTTATCTTCATCAAATGGATATTGCATGCAAGTGTATCTTCACCTTTTGACAAGTTGTAAGAGCATCTCATTAATTCCTCATCTACAAAATCTAGATGAATCACTGACTTCCTAGGCCTTCTATCCTCGCACAATCCCTTTTGCTTGATTCACGTTGAAATTCTCTACCCACCATCGCTTTTGCCATTAATTTTACCATTAAATGCATCCATCGGAAAATTCCTACAAAAATTGTAAAAGGACCAATGTTAGAACATTAACTTTAAAATTAAATTAAATTAATTTAATTTTTTCTAAGGTTCAAGCTTTAAATTTTAGGTTTTTTTTAATTTTTCTTATTTTTCCAAAGTTTGCAATAAAATACCTTTTAGGGTCGAGATTTTAATTAATTTTTTTATTATTTAATCCCTAGGGGTTGAAATTTTAATATCCTTTATTTTTCTCTCCCTGAAAGAAGTCGTGAAATCATCGCAAGTCACAAAATCATGGCAAGTGGGGAAATCATTTCTCTTACTTCCTTATAAATATCGGGATATTGCTACATTTTTCATTTTCTTCTCTTCCTTCCTTAGAAATGTTGCGCTACATTTTTCATTTTCTCTTCTTTCTTCCTTGGAAATGTCACGATATCGCTACATTTTTCATTTTCTTTTCTTTATTCCTCGAAAATGTTGCGATATCGTTAGATTTTTCATTTTCTTCTCTTCCTTCCTTGGAAATGTCATGATATCGCTACATTTTTCATTTTCTCTTCTTTCTTCCTTGGAAATATCGTGATATCGCTACATTTTTTATTTTCTCTTCTTTCTTCCTTGGAAATGTCGCACTACATTTTCTATTTTGTTATATTCCAACCTTGAAATGTTGCAAAATCTCGACATTTTTCATTCTCTCTTCCTTTCTTCCTAAGAATGTCGCAATACATTTTTCATTTTCTTCGCTTCCTTCCTTCGTGAGAATGTTGCGATATCGTGACATTTTTCATTTAAGCCCCTTTTCTTCCAACACTTAGCAAATTTTCTAGAATTTGTACATTGACTAATTTGTTGGGCACTTTGTAAAATTTCCAAAAAAATCAAACATGGATTCCAATGACCCCGCACTTTGGATTTTGGCACTTTAAAGGTTTGTGAAGGATCCTCCATTCTTGGAAATGACTTTCAAATATTGAAAAATGAATTTTAATTAGGGTAAAATTTGAAGGTCCTCAGAATTGAAAAAAAAATTAGGCATCCAAATGAGCCAAATGGGTATCTGAATTTGTAGATAAATCTTAAAAATTTACTTCAGATTAGAAGATATCTCATTAATAAGTTCACTGGTTGGAAATAAAAACTGCTATTTTTGGAAGGTGAATCACACCTGAAACCCTAAAAATTTGGTACCATTGGAAAGGTGAGCTCAAGATGTTTCACCCATAATTTGAATCACTCAAAATGGATTTCCGTGGTAGAAAATATAACATTTCCAAGATTGAAGTAAACATTAGGGCAAAATGAAAAAATTCAAAGAACATTAGAAATTAATTTTAAATATTTCAAACCTTAGGAAAACTATTGAAAATCAAAATTTCTAAAACACTTAATGAGAAATAATACCATTGAAGCATAAATACCCAAGAAGAAATTAATTAAAAACAATGCGCTAGACAATCACTTTTGACACCTTGATGCAGGCAAAACTTAAGGACTTGATGCAAACGAAACTTGGATTAAAAAAACTAGAAACTTCAAGAGGGTCCCCTTGAAAACAAAAATTAAACATTTCAAAGGAATCAAAATTTTATTTTTAGTGGGGGTGTGTTGCTTCTCAACAGACTCTTGACTATTCCTTTCTTTATGCCAAGTCTCATGACTCTTGGATTCTCTACTTGACACTTGCACACACATGAATCTATCTTGTATGTACACTAAGACATGACTCTTCATTTAGAGCACTCTAATCTAAAGATACTTGTGCACATAAACTCATTACACTTGCACACTTACTCACATGAAACTTGTGCATTTTTTGCACATTATTATATTACATAAAATATTACTCACACTCTAATCTAAGAATCAACCTAATCTAATATTTACAAGATTTACCATGAAGGTACCATGGGGGTACATTAGCATGCACCAAATAATGTAATATACTCCAATAAAAAATTCTAATATCCTTAAATTAAATTACATACTAATCTCATGCTCTGATTGGCCTAGATATTAATAAATTAGTGATTATATAAATTGGATTCTAATTTGGAAGTCTAATATTGCCTTTGAATAAAAAATTATTTCTTTTGATCATAATAGATTTAACATTAATTAGGTTCAATCTCCACCTCAATGTATTATCAATTGCTTGATTCCACACTAATCTGAGCACCAAAAATATTGTATATGCTCTAAAAGGGTTTAATTTTATTATCATAGTGTCTTTGGATTAAAAGTGTCTTAAGTGAGATTTTATTTCTTTAAAATTAGTCAATAATACATTCTAGGATACAATACAAGTTAAATTTTCATAGCATCACAATTGATACTAACTTAAATATAATTACACAAATTTAGTCTTGTAATAAACACACACACATGGGTGAATTTTTGGAAAGATTGATGGCTGAAGGATATTCTCCTTTGAGAGGATCTAGACGTAAAATATTTAGAAATAATTTTATCTTGTAAGCTTTTTCCAAACCATTGTCTATCCAATCCAACCATTTTGCGGAAGCTCAAGCCTTATTCATTGGGGCTAAGTTAATCAAAGAAGATCTATATAACATTATTAGGGAGGGGGATTTTTTAAATTTGATAAATATTTTGAAAGGTAGATAGATAGTTGGATGGAACATAGAAGACATGATTTTGGAAATGAAAGAGATCTTGCAATCTTGCCATAACCTTCAACTAAAGCACACGTTCTAGGAAGGGAATGGAGTTGTAAATTTACTAGCAAACAAGGGGGTAGAGGCTAATGATATTATCATATGGAAAGATATTTTTCTATCTCAACTTACTGAAGCCATGGAAAAGGAGAAGCCAATGATAACTAATGAAGTTTAAATTCTAGCTAAATAAAGTAAAATATATTAAAGCAGATCATAGGGTAACTCAATTTGGGATGAAAAGGAGGAGAGTGGGAGGTGTTAAGCATTCCACTTTCGTCAGTTATCTCAACACCGGGTACAATGAGGATTGATGGATTTTTTATGATGGACATGACAACAAGATTAGGGGTATGGATGATTTTTTGTGTCGTGAGGCCTTTTCTTGGCTCACTCACATTTTTTTGGTGAGACATGATCAAACAAAAGGATCTAGAGTCTAATTTGACAAGACCTAATACTAAAGATAGATCTCCCTCTCCACATGTCAAAGATTTAATTTCCTATGATCAACATGTGATAAGGATATAGGCAATAATTCATTTGATAGTTGTTTGGAGCTTCAAAATGATTAAACATTCCAAAGAGAGGATCATATTCCAAGTTGTAAGTTTGTTGTATATTTATGCATGCATAGAACCTACAACTAGTGGAAAAACTTATGAGGAGGACATAATGGGTGTTCGTATGAGGATAAAGACTTTGTACTTAAATTTTGAGAAGGAGGTGAAGTTGATTTTGGAAGAGGGTCGTATGTTACAATTCTTCCAAAAATTTGAGGGCTTAAGTGAGGACCTTTCTCAATAGATTGTAGAGTTTTGGTTTGATGGAGCAGTAAGCATGAATGGTATTTGGTTTTGTATTAATCTACCTCTTATTGCATATGCTATAATATTTCCAATAAGAGAGGATTTTCTCTCTTATGCGAAGCAAAACCAAACAAGAGAGCTCTCAAATTTCCTAGTACCTGGTGAAAAAGTGGTCAATTACTTTTCCAAAATTGAAAGAGAATATTTGCCAAAGCCTTTGGCAGATGTAGTAAAATAGGTTATGAAATATATAATTTTGGAGGGCCACTTCAAGCTGGTCTATGGTTACCATATGATGATTCTTAATCATATTCACCACAAAAATATTGTTATTATCCCTACATTCTTATATCATTCCTTGGAGAAATTGATTGAATATGTAAAAGACAAGAAAGTAGTGATGCCCCTCCACCAAGACCTCCTATTTCTTATCTTTAAGCGTGCTATTGAAAAAGTGTTAACCATAATTATTTTAAGTGGGTTGCTTAAGCATTCTTTCCCCAATACTTCTTTGGGTTCTCCTTGTGTAGGACTGAGCAATATTTGGGGGGAAACATCTCCATGTTTAGACGGAAAAAGAAAGAAAGGTTTGGTGTCTAGTGTTGATTTGGAAGGGAGTGACTCTAATTTCAATCCTAAAGGCACTCTTAAATTTAGTAAGTAAAATATAAAGTCCTTTCCAAGGTCTTTATTGAAGGAGGTCAAATTTGAAAATGTACAAGTGAAGGTTAACATGCAAGGGGAGACTCATAGGTCCCATAGAATGAACCCTAAAGTTAAGTATTTTGATCCAGAGCTAGTTGTGGATTTGGAGTAGGGTGATGGTGATGAAGAAGAAGATTTATTAGCTCAGTCAATTGAGGGTGTGGTTGGTAAGCTCTCGTTGGATGTTGATTCATGGGGACCACATGAGGAATAAACTAAGGTGAAGAAGATTTTGAGTAAAGTAGTGGTGGAGGTGGAAAATTGTAGTCCTCTGAGGTTGAACCTTGCTAGAGATAAAGTTGTTGATTTGGGCCTCTAGCGCAACCTACCATCTAGGCTCCAAGTTGACCTCCTCCTAATGAAGTATTTATTGGGTGCTTTAACTCAAACATGTACTACATTGATGGTGTTGGCTCATGATTTAGATTCCAATTTGGAGTCAACAATGGATCATTAGTTTTCGAAGGTTTAAGAAGGCTCACCTAAGGTGGCTTCCATAAAGTGAGAAAAGAGCCCCAAATGTAATTTTTTATGCAATTTGTATTGGTTTCTATTTTGAGGCATTATATTTTATTTTTGTGCTCTCTATTGTTGTTTGATGTATGGCCTATTTGGTTGGTAGTCGATTACTTATGGTTAATAATTTTTGGATGTTTTTAGTCATGCTAGACTTGGAGTTCCTTTTTTGACTCATAATTTTTTATGTAAGGATGTCTTTGTAAAAGGGATGGGGCCCTTCCAATCCCCTTCTTAATGTTTTAATCAAAAAATTAAACACACACACACACACATAGACATAGATATAAACATACAATTTATTTCATTATTTCTAATCCTTATATTTATCCTTTTTAAGAACCACTATATTTTATTTTATAGGAGATAATTCTATTTTATTATGACATAATTTCTCTTAAAAAATATTTTAAATAAAATTTATAACTAATTAATGTAAGATCAAATCACAATTTGTTTTCCCTTTTATTTAATATTACAATACTAATCATATAGTTTTGACTACAACCTTGGTAATATTTTCATATCAATTTATTAAAAACCCACTATTTATCCACCAAATTATAATATGTATGATGTAAATTTATTTCATGATCATCAAATCATCACCCTTGACTAATATATTGATTAGAATTAATTTTTTTATAGAAAAATTATATAAATTCACTTTTATATAATTTTAGTTACAACTTACCTAGCTTACTCTAAAAATTAAATTACTACCCATAATAGTATAAATCAACTAATAGCCCATGGGGTTTAGACCAGGAGGTGGGGAGTGAATATACTAACACTATATGCTAAGGTTCAAATCCCATGGTTGAACCTTAATATTTAATCAAATAGTATAAGCTCAACCTTTTAAGTTTAATGACTTTAAACAAGGATATTGTGGTCTAAATATTGCCAAGGAATGTATGCATAATTGCTAGCTTGTTGTACTACAACTATGTGGACATGATGTAATATGGGTGGGGCCTATTTTAATCCCATATAACTCATTAAAAAATATATATAAATCATTTAATATCTATCCAAATATAATTTTCACCCTAACCCATTGAATTAATCTAAACATAAAAATAATCACACATACTACACATGCCTTTGTATGCATGATGCATTATCTATAATATAAATCACATATAGATTTTGGCTCTATCAAGGATAGAAAGGATAGTTTTGACCATTTGACCCATGACCTTAAACATAATTTAGAATAAATTGATGGTAATAAATCTTACTAAATTATCCTTAAAGCGAATGGTGAGGATGACTTATCCATACTCTAAATTTAATCTATGTACCATGTTGGACTAAATAGATAGTATGAGGTAAAAGTAAGTTTTTTTTATATTCATGTTTTTTACTCTGCACACATCATCACCAAGCCTATATGGCTTCTTACTCTACACACATCACCAACAAGCTTAAATGGATTTCTTACTCTACATACATCGCTAACAAGATCAAATGGATTTCTCACTCTACACACATCACCAACAAGCATAAAGAAGAAGAGATTGGGTCCACATTATTGGTACTTAAAAAGAAAATATGGGAAGCTTAAACATTGAGCTTATCTAAAAAGGTTTGGTTAATAGAATGCATCAATA